>OZ035853.1:12944813-13053884 GCA_964034905.1 Itoplectis maculator | reverse complement strand
CAATGATCACAAAACGCGATGTCACGATTTAGCTGTTTAACGCTTATTCGCTCGCGGCATCGGTGCCAAACGAGTTTCAACGATGCAAAACGATTTATTTTCACAAAATAAAGGTTTTTGTCACTCGGTGACCGAGTTTACATGCGTGCAACACTAACAAAACGCGATTTCTTGATTTGGCTGATTGACGCTTTTTCACTGACGGCATCGGTGCCAAACGAGTTTCAACGATGCAAAACGATGGATTTGCACAAAATCAAGGTTTATGACACACGGTGACCGAGTTTCCATGCGTGCAACGCTCACAAAACGCGATGGCTTGATTTAGCTGTTTGACGGATTTTCGCTCGCGGCTTCGGTGCCAAACGAGTGTTAACGATGCAAAACGATGGATTTGCACAAAATCAATGTTTATGACACTCGGTGACCGAGATTACATGCGTGTAACGCTCACAAAACGCGATGGCTTGATTTAGCTGTTTGACGCATTTTCACTCGCGGCATCGGTGCCAAACGAGTGTTAACGATGCAAAACGATGGATTTGCACAAAATCAAGGTTTTTGACACTCGGCGACCGAGTTTACATGCGTGCAACGCTCGCAAAACGCGATGGCTCGATTTGGCTGTTTGACGAATTTTCGCTCGCAAGATCGGTGCCAAACGAGTGTTAACGATGCAAAACGATGCATTTTCACAAAATGAAGATTTTTGACACTCGGCGACCGAGTTTACATGCGTGCAGCGCTCGCAAAACGCGATGTCTCGATTTAGCTGTTTGACGCTTTTTCACTCGCGGCTTCGGTGCCAAACGAGAGCTAACGATGCAAAACGATGGATTTGCACAAAATCAAGGTTTTTGACACTCGGCGACCGAGTTTACATGCGTGCAACGCTCGCAAAACGCGATGGCTCGATTTGGCTGTTTGACGCATTTTCGCTCGCGGCATCGGTGCCGAACGAGTTTTAACGATGTAAGACGATGCAATTGCACAAAATGAAAGATTTGACACTCGGCGACCGAGTTTACATGCGTGCAATGCTCACAAAATGCGATGTCACGATTTAGCTGTTTAACGCTTATTCGCTCGCGGCATCGGTGCCTAACAAGTTTTAACGATGCAAAACGATTTATTTTCACAAAATAAAGGTTTTTGTCACTCGGTGACCGAGTTTGCATGCGTGCAACACTAACAAAACGCGATTTCTTGATTTGGCTGATTGACGCTTTTTCACTGACGGCATCGGTGCCAAACGAGTTTCAACGATGCAAAACGTTTGATTTGCACAAAATCAAGGTTTATGACACTCGGTGACCGAGTTTACATGCGTGCAACGCTCACAAAACGCGATGGCTTGATTTAGCTGTTTGACGCATTTTCGCTCGCGGCATCGGTGCCAAACGAGTGTTAACGATGCAAAACGATGGATTTGCACAAAATCAAGGTTTTTGACACTGGGCGACCTAGTTTACATGCGTGCAACGCTCACAAAACGCGATGGCTTGATTTAGCTGTTTAACGCATTTTCGCTCGCGGCATCGGTGCCAAACGAGTTTCAACGATGCAAAACGATGCATTTTCACAAAATAAAGGTTTTTGACACTCGGCGAACGAGTTTACATGCGTGCGACGCTCACAAAACGCGATGTCTCGATTTAGCTATTTGACGCATTTTCGCTCTCGGCATCGGTGCCAAACGAGTGTTTACGATGCAAAACGATGCATTTGCACAAAATGAAGGTTTTTGACACTCGGCGACAAGTTTACATGCGTGCAGCGCTCCCAAAACGCGATGTCTTGATTTAGTTGTTTGACGGTTTTTCGCTCGCGGCATCGGTGCCAACCGAGTGTTAACGATGCAAAACGATGGATTTTCACAAAATAAAGGTTTTTGACATTCGGCGACCGAGTTTACATGCGTGCAACGCTCACAAGACGCGATGTCTCGATTTAGCTATTTGACGCATTTTCGCTCGCGGCATCGGTGCCAAACGAGTGTTAACGATGCAAAACGATGGATTTGCACAAAATCAAGGTTTTTGACACTGGGCGACCTAGTTTACATGCGTGCAACGCTCACAAAACGCGATGGCTTGATTTAGCTGTTTGACGCATTTTCACTCGCGGCATCGGTGCCAAACGAGTGTTAACGATGCAAAACGATGGATTTGCACAAAATCAAGGTTTTTGACACTCGGCGACCGAGTTTACATGCGTGCAACGCTCGCAAAACGCGATGGCTCGATTTGGCTGATTGACGCTTTTTCACTGACGGCATCGGTGCCAAACGAGTTTCAACGATGCAAAACGATGGATTTGCACAAAATCAAGGTTCATGACTCTCGGTGACCGAGTTTACATGCGTGCAACGCTCACAAAACGCGATCGCTTGATTTAGCTGGTTGACGCATTTTCGCTCGCGGGATCGGTGCCAAACGAGTTTCAACGATGCAAAACGATGCATTTGCACAAAATAAAAGTTTTTGACACTCGGCGACCGAGTTTACATGCGTGCAATGCTCACAAAACGCGATGTCACGATTTAGCTGTTTAACGCTTGTTCGCTCGCGGCATCGGTGCCTAACGAGTTTTAACGATGCAAAACGATTTATTTTCACAAAATAAAGGTTTTTGTCACTCGGTGACCGAGTTTACATGCGTGCAACACTAACAAAACGCGATTTCTTGATTTGGCTGATTGACGCTTTTTCACTCACGGCATCGGTGCCAAACGAGTTTCAACGATGCAAAACGTTTGATTTGCACAAAATCAAGGTTTATGACACTCGTTGACCGAGTTTACATGCGTGCAACGCTCTCAAAACGCGATGGCTTGATTTAGCTGTTTGACGGATTTTCACTAGCGGCTTCGGTGCCAAACGAGAGCTAACGATGCAAAACGATGGATTTGCACAAAATCAAGGTTTTTGACACTCGGCGACCGAGTTTACATGCGTGCAACGCTCGCAAAACGCGATGGCTCGATTTGGCTGTTTAACGCATTTTCGCTCGCGGCATCGGTGCCGAACGAGTTTTAACGATGTAAGACGATGCAATTGCACAAAATAAAAGATTTGACACTCGGCGACCGAGTTTACATGCGTGCAATGCTCACAAAAGGCGATGTCACGATTTAGCTGTTTAACGCTTATTCGCTCGCGGCTTTGGTGCCAAACGAGTTTTAACGATGCAAAACGATTTATTTTCACAAAGTAAAGGTTTTTGTCACTCGGTGACCGGGTTTACATGCGTGCAACACTCACAAAACGCGATTTCTTGATTTGGCTGATTGACGCTTTTTCACTGACGGCATCGGTTCCAAACGAGTTTCAACGATGCAAAACGATGCATTTGCACAAAATGAAGGTTTTTGGCACTCGGCGATCGAGTTTACATGCGTGCAGCGCTCGCAAAACGCGATGTCTCGATTCAGCTGTTTGACGCTTTTTCACTCGCGGCATCGGTGTCAAACGAGTTTCAACGATGCATAACGATGCATTTGCAAAATATAAAGGATTTTGACACTCGGCGACTTTGTTTACATGCGTGCAGCGCTCGCAAATCGCGATTTATACATTTGGCTGATTGACGCTTTTTCGCTTGCGGCATCAGTCCCAAACGAATTTCAACGATGCAAAACGATGCATTTTTACAAAATAAAAGTTTTTGACACTCGGCGAACGAGTTTACATGTGTGCAGCGCTCGCAAAACGTGATTTCTCGTTTTGGCTGATTGACGCTTTTTCACTGACGGCATCGGTGTAAAACGAGTTTCAACGATGCAAAACGATGGATTTGCACAAAATCAAGGTTTATGACACTCGGTGACCGAGTTTACATGCGTGCAACGCTCACAAAACGCGATGGCTTGATTTAGCTGTTTGACGCATTTTCGCTCGCGGCATCGGTGCCAAACGCGTTTTCAACGATGCAAAACGATGGATTTGCACAAAATCAAGGTTTATGACACTCGGTGACCGAGTTTACATGCGTGCAACGCTCACAAAACGCGATGGCTTGATTTAGCTGTTTGACGCATTTTCGCTCGCGGCATCGGTGCCAAACGAGTGTTAACGATGCAAAACGATGGATTTGCACAAAATCAAGCTTTTTGTCACTCGGCGACCGAGTTTACATGCGTGCAACGCTCGCAAAACGCGATAGCTCTATTTGGCTGTTTGACGCATTTTCGCTTGCAACATCGGTGCCAAACGAGTGTTAACGATGCAAAACGATGCATTTGCACAAAATGAAGGTTTTTGGCACTCGGCGACCGAGTTTACATGCGTGCAGCGCTCGCAAAACGCGATGTCTCGATTTAGCTGTTTGACGCTTTTTCACTCGCGGCATCGGTGTCAAACGAGTTTCAACGATGCATAACGATGCATTTGCAAAATATAAAGGATTTTGACACTCGGCGACTTTGTTTACATGCGTGCAGCGCTCGCAAATCGCGATTTATACATTTGGCTGATTGACGCTTTTTCGCTTGCGGCATCAGTCCCAAACGAATTTCAACGATGCAAAACGATGCATTTTTACAAAATAAAAGTTTTTGACACTCGGCGAACGAGTTTACATGTGTGCAGCGCTCGCAAAACGTGATTTCTCGATTTGGATGATTGACGGTTTTTCGCTCGCGGCATCGGTGCCAAACGGGTTTCAACGATGCAAAACGATGGATTTGCACAAAATCAATGTTTATGACACTCGGTGACCGAGTTTACATGCGTGTAACGCTCACAAAACGCGATGGCTTGATTTAGCTGTTTGACGCATTTTCACTCGCGGCATCGGTGCCAAACGAGTGTTAACGATGCAAAACGATGGATTTGCACAAAATCAAGGTTTTTGACACTCGGCGACCGAGTTTACATGCGTGCAACGCTCGCAAAACGCGATGGCTCGATTTGGCTGTTTGACGCATTTTCGCTCGCAAGATCGGTGCCAAACGAGTGTTAACGATGCAAAACGATTTATTTTCACAAAATAAAGGTTTTTGTCACTCGGTGACCGAGTTTACATGCGTGCAACACTCACAAAACGCGATTTCTTGATTTGGCTGATTGACGCTTCTTCACTGACGGCATCGGTGCCAAACGAGTTTCAACGATGCAAAACGATGGATTTGCACAAAATCAAGGTTTATGACACTCGGTGACCGAGTTTACATGCGTGCAACGCTCACAAAACGCGATGGCTTGATTTAGCTGTTTGACGCATTTTCGCTCGCGGCATCGGTGCCAAACGAGTTTCAACGATGCAAAACGATGCATTTTCACAAAATAAAAGTTTTTGACACTCGGCGACCGAGTTTACATGCGTGCAATGCTCACAAAACGCGATGTCACGATTTAGCTGTTTAACGCTTGTTCGCTCGCGGCATCGGTGCCAAACGAGTTTTAACGACGCAAAACGATTTATTTTCAAAAATAAAGGTTTTTGTCACTCGGTGACCGAGTTTACATGCGTGCAACACTCACAAAACGCGATTTCTTGATTTGGCTGATTGACGCTTTTTCACTGACGGCATCGGTTCCAAACGAGTTTCAACGATGCAAAACGATGGATTTGCACAAAATCAAGGTTTATGACACTCGGTGACCGAGTTTACATGCGTGCAACGCTCACAAAACGCGATGGCTTGATTTAGCTGTTTGACGCATTTTCGCTCGCGGCATCGGTGCCAAACGCGTTTCAACGATGCAAAACGATGGATTTGCACAAAATCAAGGTTTATGACACTCGGTGACCGAGTTTACATGCGTGCAACGCTCACAAAACGCGATGGCTTGATTTAGCTGTTTGACGCATTTTCGCTCGCGGCATCGGTGCCAAACGAGTTTCAACGATGCAAAACGATGCATTTTCACAAAATAAAAGTTTTTGACACTCGGCGACCGAGTTTACATGCGTGCAATGCTCACAAAACGCGATGTCACGATTTAGCTGTTTAACGCTTGTTCGCTCGCGGCATCGGTGCCTAACGAGTTTTAACGATGCAAAACGATTTATTTTCACAAAATAAAGGTTTTTGTCACTCGGTGACCGAGTTTACATGCGTGCAACACTAACAAAACGCGATTTCTTGATTTGGCTGATTGACGCTTTTTCACTGACGGCATCGGTGCCAAACGAGTTTCAACGATGCAAAACGATGGATTTGCACAAAATCAAGGTTTATGACACTCGGTGACCGAGTTTACATGCGTGCAACGCTCACAAAACGCGATGGCTTGATTTAGCTGTTTGACGCATTTTCGCTCGCGGCATCGGTGCCAAACGCGTTTCAACGATGCAAAACGATGGATTTGCACAAAATCAAGGTTTATGACACTCGGTGACCGAGTTTACATGCGTGCAACGCTCACAAAACGCGATGGCTTGATTTAGCTGTTTGACGCATTTTCGCTCGCGGCATCGGTGCCAAACGAGTGTTAACGATGCAAAACGATGGATTTGCACAAAATCAAGCTTTTTGACACTCGGCGACCGAGTTTACATGCGTGCAACGCTCGCAAAACGCGATAGCTCTATTTGGCTGTTTGACGCATTTTCGCTCGCAACATCGGTGCCAAACGAGTGTTAACGATGCAAAACGATGCATTTGCACAAAATGAAGGTTTTTGGCACTCGGCGACCGAGTTTACATGCGTGCAACGCTCGCAAAACGCGATGGCTCGATTTGGCTGTTTGACGAATTTTCGCTCGCAAGATCGGTGCCAAACGAGTGTTAACGATGCAAAACGATGCATTTGCACAAAATGAAGATTTTTAACACTCGGCGACCGAGTTTACATGCGTGCAGCGCTCGCAAAACGCGATGTCTCGATTTAGCTGTTTGACGCTTTTTCACTCGCGGCTTCGGTGCCAAACGAGAGCTAACGATGCAAAACGATGGATTTGCACAAAATCAAGGTTTTTGACACTCGGCGACCGAGTTTACATGCGTGCAACGCTCGCAAAACGCGATGGCTCGATTTGGCTGTTTGACGCATTTTCGCTCGCGGCATCGGTGCCGAACGAGTTTTAACGATGTAAGACGATGCATTTGCACAAAATGAAAGTTTTTGACACTCGGCGACCGAGTTTACATGCGTGCAATGCTTACAAAACGCGATGTCACGATTTAGCTGTTTAACGCTTGTTCGCTCGCGGCATCGGTGCCAAACGAGTTGTAACGATGCAAAACGATTTATTTTCACAAAATAAAGGTTTATGTCACTCGGTGACCGAGTTTACATGCGTGCAACACTCACAAAACGCGATTTCTTGATTTGGCTGATTGACGCTTTTTCACTGACGGCATCGGTGCCAAACGAGTTTCAACGACGCAAAACGATGGATTTGCACAAAATCAAGGTTTATGACACTCGGTGACCGAGTTTACATGCCTGCAACGCTCACAAAACGCGATGGCTTGATTTAGCTGTTTGACGCATTTTCGCTCGCGGCATCGGTGCCAAACGAGTTTCAACGATGCAAAACGATGCATTTTCACAAAATAAAAGTTTTTGACACTCGGCGACCGAGTTTACATGCGTGCAATGCTCACAAAACGCGATGTCACGATTTAGCTGTTTAACGCTTGTTCGCTCGCGGCATCGGTGCCTAACGAGTTTTAACGATGCAAAACGATTTATTTTCACAAAATAAAGGTTTTTGTCACTCGGTGACAGAGTTTACATGCGTGCAACACTAACAAAACGCGATTTCTTGATTTGGCTGATTGACGCTTTTTCACTGACGGCATCGGTGCCAAACGAGTTTCAACGATGCAAAACGATGGATTTGCACAAAATCAAGGTTTATGACACACGGTGACCGAGTTTCCATGCGTGCAACGCTCACAAAGCGCGATGGCTTGATTTAGCTGTTTGACGGATTTTCGCTCGCGGCTTCGGTGCCAAACGAGTGTTAACGATGCAAAACGATGGATTTGCACAAAATCAAGGTTTATGACACTCGGTGACCGAGTTTACATGCGTGCAACGCTCCCAAAACGCGATGGCTTGATTTAGCTATTTGTCGCATTTTCGCTCGCGACATCGGTGCCAAACGAGTGTTAACGATGCAAAACGATGCATTTTTACAAAATGAAAGTTTTTGACACTCGGCGACTGAGTTTACATGCGTGCAATGCTCACAAAACGTGATTTCTCGATTTGGATGATTGACGGTTTTTCGCTCGCGGCATCGGTGCCAAACGGGTTTCAACGATGCAAAACGATGGATTTGCACAAAATCAATGTTTATGACACTCGGTGACCGAGTTTACATGCGTGTAACGCTTACAAAACGCGATGGCTTGATTTAGCTGTTTGACGCATTTTCACTCGCGGCATCGGTGCCAAACGAGTGTTAACGATGCAAAACGATGGATTTGCACAAAATCAAGCTTTTTGACACTCGGCGACCGAGTTTACATGCGTGCAACGCTCGCAAAACGCGATAGCTCGATTTGGCTGTTTGACGCATTTTCGCTCGCAAGATCGGTGCCAAACGAGTGTTAACGATGCAAAACGATTTATTTTCACAAAATAAAGGTTTATGTCACTCGGTGACCGAGTTTACATGCGTGCAACACTCACAAAACGCGATTTCTTGAGTTGGCTGATTGACGCTTTTTCTCTGACGGCATCGGTGCCAAACGAGTTTCAACGATGCAAAACGATGGATTTGCACAAAATCAAGGTTTATGACACTCGGTGACCGAGTTTACATGCGTGCAACGCTCACAAAACGCGATGGCTTGATTTAGCTGTTTGACGGATTTTCGCTCGCGGCTTCGGTGCCAAACGAGTGTTAACGATGCAAAACGATGGATTTGCACAAAATCAAGGTTTATGACACTCGGTGACCGAGTTTACATGCGTGCAACGCTCACAAAACGCGATGGCTTGATTAAGCTATTTGTCGCATTTTCGCTCGCGACATCGGTGCCAAACGAGTGTTAACGATGCAAAACGATGCATTTGCACAAAATGAAAGTTTTTGACACTCGGCGACCGAGTTTACATGCGTGCAATGCTCACAAAACGCGATGTCACGATTTAGCTGTTTAACGCTTGTTCGCTCGCGGCATCGGTGCCAAACGAGTTTTAACGATGCAAAACGATTTATTTTCACAAAATAAAGGTTTTTGTCACTCGGTGACCGAGTTTACATGCGTGCAACACTCACAAAACGCGATTTCTTGATTTGGGTGATTGACGCTTTTTCACTGACGGCATCGGTTCCAAACGAGTTTCAACGATGCAAAACGATGGATTTGCACAAAATCAAGGTTTATGACACTCGGCGACCGAGTTTACATGCGTGCAACGCTCGCAAAACGCGATGGCTCGATTTGGCTGTTTAACGCATTTTCGCTCGCGGCATCGGTGCCGAACGAGTTTTAACCATGTAAGACGATGCATTTGCACAAAATGAAAGTTTTTGACACTCGGCGACCGAGTTTACATGCGTGCAATGCTTACAAAACGCGATGTCACGATTTAGCTGTTTAACGCTTGTTCGCTCGCGGCATCGGTGCCAAACGAGTTGTAACGATGCAAAACGATTTATTTTCACAAAATAAAGGTTTATGTAACTCGGTGACCGAGTTTACATGCGTGCAACACTCACAAAACGCGATTTCTTGATTTGGCTGATTGACGCTTTTTCAGTGACGGCATCGGTGCCAAACGAGTTTCAACGATGCAAAACGATGGATTTGCACAAAATCAAGGTTTATGACACTCGGTGACCGAGTTTACATGCGTGCAACGCTCACAAAACGCGATAGCTTGACTTAGCTGTTTGACGCATTTTCGCTCGCGGCATCGGTGCCAAACGAGTGTTAACGATGCAAACGATGGATTTGCACAAAATCAAGCTTTTTGACACACGGCGACCGAGTTTACATGCGTGCAACGCTCGCAAAACGCGATAGCTCGATTTGGCTGTTTGACGAATTTTCGCTCGCAACATCGGTGCCAAAGGAGTGTTAACGATGCAAAACGATGCATTTGCACAAAATGAAGGTTTTTGGCACTCGGCGACCGAGTTTACATGCGTGCAGCGCTCGCAAAAAGCGATGTCTCGATTTAGCTGTTTGACGCTTTTTCACTCGCGGCATCGGTGTCAAACGAGTTTCAACGATGCATAACGATGCATTTGCAAAATATGAAGGATTTTGACACTCGGCGACTTTGTTTATATGCGTGCAGCGCTCGCAAATCGCGATTTATACATTTGGCTGATTGACGCTTTTTCGCTTGCGGCATCAGTCCCAAACGAATTTCAACGATGCAAAACGATGCATTTTTACAAAATAAAAGTTTTTGACACTCGGCGAACGAGTTTACATGCGTGCAACACTAACAAAACGCGATTTCTTGATTTGGCTGATTGACGCTTTTTCACTGACGGCATCGGTGCCAAACGAGTTTCAACGATGCAAAACGTTTGATTTGCACAAAATCAAGGTTTATGACACTCGGTGACCGAGTTTACATGCGTGCAACGCTCACAAAACGCGATGGCTTGATTTAGCTGTTTGACGGATTTTCACTCGCGGCTTCGGTGCCAAACGAGAGCTAACGATGCAAAACGATGGATTTGCACAAAATCAAGGTTTTTGACACTCGGCGACCGAGTTTACATGCGTGCAACGCTCGCAAAACGCGATGGCTCGATTTGGCTGTTTAACGCATTTTCGTTCGCGGCATCGGTGCCGAACGAGTTTTAACGATGTAAGACGATGCAATTGCACAAAATGAAAGATTTGACATTCGGCGACCGAGTTTACATGCGTGCAATGCTCACAAAATGCGATGTCACGATTTAGCTGTTTAACGCTTATTCGCTCGCGGCTTTGGTGCCAAACGAGTTTTAACGATGCAAAACGATTTATTTTCACAAAATAAAGGTTTTTGTCACTTGGTGACCGAGTTTACATGCGTGCAACACTCACAAAACGCGATTTCTTGATTTGGCTGATTAACGCTTTTTCACTGACGGCATCGGTGCCAAACGAGTTTCAACGATGCAAAACCTTTGATTTGCACAAAATCAAGGTTTATGACACTCGGTGACCGAGTTTACATGCGTGCAACGCTCACAAAACGCGATGGCTTGATTTAGCTGTTTGACGCATTTTCGCTCGCGGCATCGGTGCCAAACGAGAGTTAACGATGCAAAACGATGGATTTGCACAAAATCAAGCTTTTTGACACTCGGCGACCGAGTTTACATGCGTGCAACGTTCGCAAAACGCGATGGCTCGATTTGGCTGTTTGACGAATTTTCGCTCGCAAGATCGGTGCCAAACGAGTGTTAACGATGCAAAACGATGCATTTGCACAAAATGAAGATTTTTGACACTCGGCGACCGAGTTTACATGCGTGCAGCGCTCGCAAAACGCGATGTCTCGATTTAGCTGTTTGACGCTTTTTCACTCCCGGCTTCGGTGCCAAACGAGTGTTAACGATGCAAAACGATGGATTTGCACAAAATCAAGGTTTTTGACACTCGGCGACCGAGTTTACATGCGTGCAACGCTCACAAAACGCGATGGCTTGATTTAGCTATTTGTCGCATTTTCGCTCGCGACATCGGTGCCAAACGAGTGTTAACGATGCAAAACGATGCATTTGCACAAAATGAAAGTTTTTGACACTCGGCGACCGAGTTTACATGCGTGCAATGCTCACAAAACGCGATGTCACGATTTAGCTGTTTAACGCTTGTTCGCTCTCGGCATCGGTGCCAAACGAGTTTTAACGATGCAAAACGATTTATTTTCACAAAATAAAGGTTTTTGTCACTCGGTGACCGAGTTTACATGCGTGCAACACTCACAAAACGCGATTTCTTGATTTGGCTGATTGACGCTTTTTCACTGACGGCATCGGTTCCAAACGAGTTTCAACGATGCAAAACGATGGATTTGCACAAAATCAAGGTTTATGACACTCGGTGACCGAGTTTACATGCGTGCAACGCTCACAAAACGCGATGGCTTGATTTAGCTGTTTGACGCATTTTCGCGCGCGGCATCGGTGCCAAACGCGTTTCAACGATGCAAAACGATGGATTTGCACAAAATCAAGGTTTATGACACTCGGTGACCGAGTTTACATGCGTGCAACGCTCACAAAACGCGATGGCTTGATTTAGCTGTTTGACGCATTTTCGCTCGCGGCATCGGTGCCAAACGAGTGTTAACGATGCAAAACGATGGATTTGCACGAAATCAAGCTTTTTGTCACTCGGCGACCGAGTTTACATGCGTGCAACGCTCGCAAAACGCGATAGCTCTATTTGGCTGTTTGACGCATTTTCGCTTGCAACATCGGTGCCAAACGAGTGTTAACGATGCAAAACGATGCATTTGCACAAAATGAAGGTTTTTGGCAATCGGCGACCGAGTTTACATGCGTGCAGCGCTCGCAAAACGCGATGTCTCGATTTAGCTGTTTGACGCTTTTTCACTCGCGGCATCGGTGTCAAACGAGTTTCAACGATGCATAACGATGCATTTGCAAAATATAAACGATTTTGACACTCGGCGACTTTGTTTACATGCGTGCAGCGCTCGCAAATCGCGATTTATACATTTGGCTGATTGACGCTTTTTCGCTTGCGGCATCAGTCCCAAACGAATTTCAACGATGCAAAACGATGCATTTTTACAAAATAAAAGTTTTTGACACTCGGCGAACGAGTTTACATGTGTGCAGCGCTCGCAAAACGTGATTTCTCGATTTGGATGATTGACGGTTTTTCGCTCGCGGCATCGGTGCCAAACGGGTTTCAACGATGCAAAACGATGGATTTGCACAAAATCAATGTTTATGACACTCGGTGACCGAGTTTACATGCGTGTAACGCTCACAAAACGCGATGGCTTGATTTAGCTGTTTGACGCATTTTCACTCGCGGCATCGGTGCCAAACGAGTGTTAACGATGCAAAACGATGGATTTGCACAAAATCAAGGTTTTTGATACTCGGCGACCGAGTTTACATGCGTGCAATGCTCACAAAACGCGATGTCACGATTTAGCTGTTTAACGCTTGTTCGCTCGCGGCATCGGTGCCTAACGAGTTTTAACGATGCAAAACGATTTATTTTCACAAAATAAAGGTTTTTGTCACTCGGTGACCGAGTTTACATGCGTGCAACACTAACAAAACGCGATTTCTTGATTTGGCTGATTGACGCTTTTTCACTGACGGCATCGGTGCCAAACGAGTTTCAACGATGCAAAACGATGGATTTGCACAAAATCAAGGTTTATGACACTCGGTGACCGAGTTTACATGCGTGCAACGCTCACAAAACGCGATGGCTTGATTTAGCTGTTTGACGGATTTTCGCTCGCGGCTTCGGTGCCAAACGAGTGTTAACGATGCAAAACGATGGATTTGCACAAAATCAAGGTTTATGACACTCGGTGACCGAGTTTACATGCGTGCAACGCTCGCAAAACGCGATGACTCGATTTGGCTGTTTGTCGCATTTTCGCTCGCGACATCGGTGCCAAACGAGTGTTAACGATGCAAAACAATGCATTTGCACAAAATGTAAGTTTTTGACACTCGGCGACCGAGTTTACATGCGTGCAATGCTCACAAAACGCGATGTCACGATTTAGCTGTTTAACGCTTGTTCGCTCGCGGCATCGGTGCCAAACGAGTTTTAACGACGCAAAACGATTTATTTTCAAAAAATAAAGGTTTTTGTCACTCGGTGACCGAGTTTACATGCGTGCAACACTCACAAAACGCGATTTCTTGATTTGGCTGATTGACGCTTTTTCACTGACGGCATCGGTTCCAAACGAGTTTCAACGATGCAAAACGATGGATTTGCACAAAATCAATGTTTATGACACTCGGTGACCGAGTTTACATGCGTGTAACGCTCACAAAACGCGATGGCTTGATTTAGCTGTTTGACGCATTTTCACTCGCGGCATCGGTGCCAAACGAGTGTTAACGATGCAAAACGATGGATTTGCACAAAATCAAGGTTTTTGATACTCGGCGACCGAGTTTACATGCGTGCAACGCTCGCAAAACGCGATGGCTCGATTTGGCTGTTTGACGCATTTTCGCTCGCAAGATCGGTGCCAAACGAGTGTTAACGATGCAAAACGATTTATTTTCACAAAATAAAGGTTTTTGTCACTCGGTGACCGAGTTTACATGCGTGCAACACTCACAAAACGCGATTTCTTGATTTGGCTGATTGACGCTTCTTCACTGACGGCATCGGTGCCAAACGAGTTTCAACGATGCAAAACGATGGATTTGCACAAAATCAAGGTTTATGACACTCGGTGACCGAGTTTACATGCGTGCAACGCTCACAAAACGCGATGGCTTGATTTAGCTGTTTGACGCATTTTCGCTCGCGGCATCGGTGCCAAACGAGTTTCAACGATGCAAAACGATGCATTTTCACAAAATAAAAGTTTTTGACACTCGGCGACCGAGTTTACATGCGTGCAATGCTCACAAAACGCGATGTCACGATTTAGCTGTTTAACGCTTGTTCGCTCGCGGCATCGGTGCCTAACGAGTTTTAACGATGCAAAACGATTTATTTTCACAAAATAAAGGTTTTTGTCACTCGGTGACCGAGTTTACATGCGTGCAACACTAACAAAACGCGATTTCTTGATTTGGCTGATTGACGCTTTTTCACTGACGGCATCGGTGCCAAACGAGTTTCAACGATGCAAAACGATGGATTTGCACAAAATCAAGGTTTATGACACTCGGTGACCGAGTTTACATGCGTGCAACGCTCACAAAACGCGATGGCTTGATTTAGCTGTTTGACGGATTTTCGCTCGCGGCTTCGGTGCCAAACGAGTGTTAACGATGCAAAACGATGGATTTGCACAAAATCAAGGTTTATGACACTCGGTGACCGAGTTTACATGCGTGCAACGCTCGCAAAACGCGATGACTCGATTTGGCTGTTTGTCGCATTTTCGCTCGCGACATCGGTGCCAAACGAGTGTTAACGATGCAAAACAATGCATTTGCACAAAATGTAAGTTTTTGACACTCGGCGACCGAGTTTACATGCGTGCAATGCTCACAAAACGCGATGTCACGATTTAGCTGTTTAACGCTTGTTCGCTCGCGGCATCGGTGCCAAACGAGTTTTAACGACGCAAAACGATTTATTTTCAAAAAATAAAGGTTTTTGTCACTCGGTGACCGAGTTTACATGCGTGCAACACTCACAAAACGCGATTTCTTGATTTGGCTGATTGACGCTTTTTCACTGACGGCATCGGTTCCAAACGAGTTTCAACGATGCAAAACGATGGATTTGCACAAAATCAAGGTTTATGACACTCGGTGACCGAGTTTACATGCGTGCAACGCTCACAAAACGCGATGGCTTGATTTAGCTGTTTGACGGATTTTCGCTCGCGGCTTCGGTGCCAAACGAGTGTTAACGATGCAAAACGATGGATTTGCACAAAATCAAGGTTTATGACACTCGGTGACCGAGTTTACATGCGTGCAACGCTCGCAAAACGCGATGGCTTGATTTAGCTGTTTGTCGCATTTTCGCTCGCGACATCGGTGCCAAACGAGTGTTAACGATGCAAAACAATGCATTTGCACAAAATGCAAGTTTTTGACACTCGGCGACCGAGTTTACATGCGTGCAATGCTCACAAAACGCGATGTCACGATTTAGCTGTTTAACGCTTGTTCGCTCGCGGCATCGGTGCCAAACGAGTTTTAACGATGCAAAACGATTTATTTTCACAAAATAAAGGTTTTTGTCACTCGGTGACCGAGTTTACATGCGTGCAACACTCACAAAACGCGATTTCTTGATTTGGCTGATTGACGCTTTTTCACTGACGGCATCGGTTCCAAACGAGTTTCAACGATGCAAAACGATGGATTTGCACAAAATCAAGGTTTATGACACTCGGTGACCGAGTTTACATGCGTGCAACGCTCACAAAACGCGATGGCTTGATTTAGCTGTTTGACGCATTTTCGCTCGCGGCATCGGTGCCAAACGCGTTTCAACGATGCAAAACGATGGATTTGCACAAAATCAAGGTTTATGACACTCGGTGACCGAGTTTACATGCGTGCAACGCTCGCAAAACGCGATAGCTCTATTTGGCTGTTTGACGCATTTTCGCTCGCAACATCGGTGCCAAACGAGTGTTAACGATGCAAAACGATGCATTTGCACAAAATGAAGGTTTTTGGCACTCGGCGACCGAGTTTACATGCGTGCAACGCTCGCAAAACGCGATGGCTCGATTTGGCTGTTTGACGAATTTTCGCTCGCAAGATCGGTGCCAAACGAGTGTTAACGATGCAAAACGATGCATTTGCACAAAATGAAGATTTTTAACACTCGGCGACCGAGTTTACATGCGTGCAGCGCTCGCAAAACGCGATGTCTCGATTTAGCTGTTTGACGCTTTTTCACTCGCGGCTTCGGTGCCAAACGAGAGCTAACGATGCAAAACGATGGATTTGCACAAAATCAAGGTTTTTGACACTCGGCGACCGAGTTTACATGCGTGCAACGCTCGCAAAACGCGATGGCTCGATTTGGCTGTTTGACGCATTTTCGCTCGCGGCATCGGTGCCGAACGAGTTTTAACGATGTAAGACGATGCATTTGCACAAAATGAAAGTTTTTGACACTCGGCGACCGAGTTTACATGCGTGCAATGCTTACAAAACGCGATGTCACGATTTAGCTGTTTAACGCTTGTTCGCTCGCGGCATCGGTGCCAAACGAGTTGTAACGATGCAAAACGATTTATTTTCACAAAATAAAGGTTTATGTCACTCGGTGACCGAGTTTACATGCGTGCAACACTCACAAAACGCGATTTCTTGATTTGGCTGATTGACGCTTTTTCACTGACGGCATCGGTGCCAAACGAGTTTCAACGACGCAAAACGATGGATTTGCACAAAATCAAGGTTTATGACACTCGGTGACCGAGTTTACATGCCTGCAACGCTCACAAAACGCGATGGCTTGATTTAGCTGTTTGACGCATTTTCGCTCGCGGCATCGGTGCCAAACGAGTTTCAACGATGCAAAACGATGCATTTTCACAAAATAAAAGTTTTTGACACTCGGCGACCGAGTTTACATGCGTGCAATGCTCACAAAACGCGATGTCACGATTTAGCTGTTTAACGCTTGTTCGCTCGCGGCATCGGTGCCTAACGAGTTTTAACGATGCAAAACGATTTATTTTCACAAAATAAAGGTTTTTGTCACTCGGTGACAGAGTTTACATGCGTGCAACACTAACAAAACGCGATTTCTTGATTTGGCTGATTGACGCTTTTTCACTGACGGCATCGGTGCCAAACGAGTTTCAACGATGCAAAACGATGGATTTGCACAAAATCAAGGTTTATGACACACGGTGACCGAGTTTCCATGCGTGCAACGCTCACAAAACGCGATGGCTTGATTTAGCTGTTTGACGGATTTTCGCTCGCGGCTTCGGTGCCAAACGAGTGTTAACGATGCAAAACGATGGATTTGCACAAAATCAAGGTTTATGACACTCGGTGACCGAGTTTACATGCGTGCAACGCTCCAAAACGCGATGGCTTGATTTAGCTATTTGTCGCATTTTCGCTCGCGACATCGGTGCCAAACGAGTGTTAACGATGCAAAACGATGCATTTTTACAAAATGAAAGTTTTTGACACTCGGCGACTGAGTTTACATGCGTGCAATGCTCACAAAACGTGATTTCTCGATTTGGATGATTGACGGTTTTTCGCTCGCGGCATCGGTGCCAAACGGGTTTCAACGATGCAAAACGATGGATTTGCACAAAATCAATGTTTATGACACTCGGTGACCGAGTTTACATGCGTGTAACGCTTACAAAACGCGATGGCTTGATTTAGCTGTTTGACGCATTTTCACTCGCGGCATCGGTGCCAAACGAGTGTTAACGATGCAAAACGATGGATTTGCACAAAATCAAGCTTTTTGACACTCGGCGACCGAGTTTACATGCGTGCAACGCTCGCAAAACGCGATAGCTCTATTTGGCTGTTTGATGCATTTTCGCTCGCGTCATCGGTGCCAAACGAGTGTTAACGATGCAAAACGATGGATTTGTACAAAATCGAGGTTTTTGACACTCGGCGACCGAGTTTTCCTGCGTGCAACGCTCGCAAAACGCGATGGCTCGATTTGGCTGTTTGACGCATTTTCGCTCGCAACATCGGTGCCAAACGAGTGTTTAAGATGCAAAACGATGCATTTGCACAAAATGAAGGTTTTTGACACTCGGCGACAAGTTTACATGCGTGCAGCGCTCCCAAAACGCGATGTCTTGATTTAGTTGTTTGACGATTTTTCACTCGTAGCATCGGTGTCAAACGAGTTTCAACAATGCAAAACGATGCATTTTTACAAAATAAAAGTTTTTGACACTCGGCGACCGAGTTTACATGCGTGCAGCGTTCGCAAAACGTGATTTCTCGATTTGGCTGATTGACGGTTGTTCGCTCGCGGCATCGGTGCCAAACGAGTTTCAACGATGCAAAACGATGCATTTTCACAAAATAAAGGTTTTTGACATTCGGCGACCGAGTTTACATGCGTGCAACGCTCACAAGACGCGATGTCTCGATTTAGCTATTCGACGCATTTTCGCTCGCGGCATCGGTGCCAAACGAGTGTTAACGATGCAAAACGATGGATTTGCACAAAATCAAGGTTTATGACACTCGGTGACCGAGTTTACATGCGTGCAACGCTCACAAAACGCGATGGCTTGATTTAGCTGTTTGACGCATTTTCGCGCGCGGCATCGGTGCCAAACGCGTTTCAACGATGCAAAACGATGGATTTGCACAAAATCAAGGTTTATGACACTCGGTGACCGAGTTTACATGCGTGCAACGCTCACAAAACGCGATGGCTTGATTTAGCTGTTTGACGCATTTTCGCTTGCAACATCGGTGCCAAACGAGTGTTAACGATGCAAAACGATGGATTTGCACAAAATCAAGGTTTATGACACTCGGTGACCGAGTTTACATGCGTGCAACGCTCACAAAACGCGATGGCTTGATTTAGCTGTTTGACGCATTTTCGCTTGCAACATCGGTGCCAAACGAGTGTTAACGATGCAAAACGATGCATTTGCACAAAATGAAGGTTTTTGGCACTCGGCGACCGAGTTTACATGCGTGCAACGCTCGCAAAACGCGATGGCTCGATTTGGCTGTTTGACGCTTTTTCACTCGCGGCATCGGTGTCAAACGAGTGTTAACGATGCAAAACAATGCATTTGCACAAAATGAAAGTTTTTGACACTCGGCGACCGAGTTTACATGCGTGCAATGCTCACAAAACGCGATGTCACGATTTAGCTGTTTAACGCTTGTTCGCTCGCGGCATCGGTGCCAAACGAGTTTTAACGATGCAAAACGATTTATTTTCACAAAATAAAGGTTTTTGTCACTCGGTGACCGAGTTTACATGCGTGCAACACTCACAAAACGCGATTTCTTGATTTGGCTGATTGACGCTTTTTCACTGACGGCATCGGTGCCAAACGAGTTTCAACGATGCAAAACGATGGATTTGCACAAAATCAAGGTTTATGACACTCGGTGACCGAGTTTACATGCGTGCAACGCTCACAAAACGCGATGGCTTAATTTAGCTGTTTGACGCATTTTCGCTCGCGGCATCGGTGCCAAACGAGTTTCAACGATGCAAAACGATGCATTTTCACAAAATAAAAGTTTTTGACTCTCGGCGACCGAGTTCACATGCGTGCAATGCTCACAAAACGCGATGGCTTGATTTAGCTATTTGACGCATTTTCGCTCGCGGCATCGGTGCCAAACGAGTGTTAACGATGCAAAACGATGCATTTGCAAAATATAAAGGTTTTTGACACTCGGCGACTTAGTTTACATGCGTGCAGATCTCGCAAAACGTGATTTCTCGATTTGGATGATTGACGGTTTTTCGCTCGCGGCATCGGTGCCAAACGAGTGTTAACGATGCAAAACGATGGATTTGCACAAAATCAATGTTTATGACACTCGGTGACCGAGTTTACATGCGTGTAACGCTCACAAAACGCGATGGCTTGATTTAGCTGTTTGACGCATTTTCACTCGCGGCATCGGTGCCAAACGAGTGTTAACGATGCAAAACGATGGATTTGCACAAAATCGAGGTTTTTGACACTCGGCGACCGAGTTTACATGCGTGCAACGCTCGCAAAACGCGATGGCTCGATTTGGCTGTTTGACGAATTTTCGCTCGCAAGATCGGTGCCAAACGAGTGTTAACGATGCAAAACGATGCATTTGCACAAAATGAAAGTTTTTGACACCCGGCGACCGAGTTTACATACGTGCAATGCTCACAAAACGCGATGTCACGATTTAGCTGTTTAACGCTTGTTCGCTCGCGGCATCGGTGCCAAACGAGTTTTAACGATGCAAAACGATTTATTTTCACAAAATAAAGGTTTTTGTCACTCGGTGACCGAGTTTACATGCGTGCAACACTCACAAAACGCGATGGCTTGATTTAGCTGTTTGACGCATTTTCGCTCGCGGCATCGGTGCCAAACGCGTTTCAACGATGCAAAACGATGGATTTGCACAAAATCAAGGTTTATGACACTCGGTGACCGAGTTTACATGCGTGCAACGCTCACAAAACGCGATGGCTTCATTTAGCTGTTTGACGCATTTTCGCTCGCGGCATCGGTGCCAAACGAGTGTTAACGATGCAAAACGATGGATTTGCACAAAATCAAGCTTTTTGACACTCGGCGACCGAGTTTACATGCGTGCAACGCTCGCAAAACGCGATAGCTCTATTTGGCTGTTTGACGCATTTTCGCTCGCAACATCGGTGCCAAACGAGTGTTAGGGTGAAGGCACCAGTAATTGAACAGTCACCAGTGAATGAACAACAGCGTTTTTCAGAGTTCATGACCAATTATGACGACTCGGCTGTACATTAGATTCCTAATTTGTTAATTTTTTAGCTACCCACTGCTATTATTTTGTCGCTGAAGCTTATTTTCGATCAAAACTGCAGGTTAGATTGGCTCGTTCATTTACTGGTGTTTTTCGATTTTTGGCTTTTAGTATTTATTTTTATATATTTTGCGATAAAAATACGAGATTTTTTTAGCTGTTTCACATATTTTGACATTCTGGTCAACGGTTAAAATTTTCGCAAACAATTTTTAAATATTGCATTTCATAAAAACTCGTGATAAACAAATCTCTCTGCTTAACCGTTCATTCACTGGTGACTTTACCCTAACAATGCAAAACGTTGGATTTGCACAAAATCAAGGTTTTTGACACTCGGCGACCAAGTTTACATGCGTGCAACGCTCGCAAAACGCGATGGCTTGATTTAGCTGTTTGACGCATTTTCGCTCGCGGCATCGGTGCCAAACGAGTGTTAACAATGCAAAACGATGGATTTGCACAAAATCAAGGTTTTTGACACTCGGCGACCGAGTTTACATGCGTGCAACGCTCGCAAAACGCGATGGCTCGATTTGGCTGTTTGACGCATTTTCGCTCGCAACATCGGTGCCAAACGAGTGTTAACGATGCAAAACGATGCATTTGCACAAAATGAAGGTTTTTGACATCCGGCGACCGAGTTTACATGTGTGCAGCGCTCGCAAAACGTGATTTCTCGATTTGGCTGATTGACGGTTGTTCGCTTGCGGCATCGGTGCCAAACGAGTTTTAACGATGCAAAACGATGCATTTTCACAAAATAAAGGTTTTTGACACTCGGCGACCAAGTTTACATGCGTGCAGCGCTCCCAAAACGCGATGTCTCGATTTAGCGGTTTGACGCTTTTTCACTCGCACCCGTGCAGAAATTTAGTCGGGGCGCCAACCTGGCCCTTTATAGTTTGCCCCGATTCTATTAGGGGCCCAGTATGGAAAATTAACCTCAGCCTAACTAGGCTGGTCACGCTTGATAGTTCGGGGCCTATAAAGGCGTCCCGGTTAGGTCCTATAAAGGCCGCCCTATTAAGCCCCTGCTAAAAAAACAAATCAATTTTAATTTTAAAAAATCAATTCTACATATTTATTTGAGTAATTCTGCACTTTTAATTACATATTCCGTCTTCCTCTACTTGGTGATGCATCTTAGGCGCTGAAAAAATATTCAATTTTTTTACGTTGTCGGGAATCGAACCCGGGACCCTCTCGTTGTTTCACCGCGCCTTAGCTCATGCGGTCATTCCGGTCATGTCATTATACAATTTATTTTGTCTATTTGAACTACTAATGTGAAATATCAATCAGATACATTACGGTCAGCACTTTACAGATTTATATCACTGTGTCTGGTATGTGGTAAAAATAATATCACATTCAATGACCTTTCGCGGAAAATAGTGATATCGAATGGCGAGAAGGGCGGGGGGGGGGGGGGGGGGAGTATATATTGCGTGAATTAGTCGGTTAGTGTTTGGGTAGGTGGTCGCCTGACTAATCTAATGGGCAGTACTCGGATGGAGTCTCAGCGGAGCAGTGGTCGAGGTAGGACGTGCCTCGCCTCTCTCTCTCTCTCTGAACCGAGCAGTTACATTTGAATTCAAACCGAGCAAGTTAAAATTTTCTGTTTGTCAAGCTGTAGTTTAGCCCTAACAGAATTTAATGTTAAAAAGTTCGCAAACATAATAGTGAATTTCGAGCAGTTTCGCGAGTTTTTTGCCCGCCGGGCTGGTCCCGCGCGTGGCTGTCCAGCGCGATGTCTCCACCGAAACCCGCGTCGACAGCCGGTTCGTCGACCTCGCGTATAAACACGGGTCCCAAAGTCCCGCTCACCAGCCAGATACTTCGGACCCGCGATAATTTGTCACCGAAGGTAAATTCGATCCAATTAGATCGTCTATACAAACAAACTCTAAAAGATAAGGGTAAAAACTCAACTCAATCTACCATCGCACCGAATTTGTCCCGCGCGCGCAAACGTAAATCGCCGCTATCACCACCGCAAAACGAAGACCTCGCAATCGCAGGCAGCTCGAACGCTTCGCAATCTCCGTGGGAGTTACCCAAAAACCCCGTAAAAAAAAGGACGATTTCCACAACCAGTGACCAACCCAGCACTAACGACAAATTCCAAACGCTATCCGATGACAGTGAAAATGAAGAAACTATACCGGAGCAGGAGCCAACACCAGAGACCCACGCTAAAAAGCGCGCCAAACCGCCGCCGATTTACGTCTCATCGTCCACGATCAGGGCGATAATTTTACTCATCACCAAGGCCAACGTCGCGAAAAACGATTTTTTCGTACGCGAGACTGAAGTAGAGGACGGAACAAAAAATCATACGATCCTCACTAACACACACGAACAATTCACCACCATCAAGGAAGCGTTAAAAACTGCAAATCTCCAGTTTTACACGTACACGCCGAGGGATCAAAAACCGAAATCCTACCTCATCAAGGGCATCCGTGGCCCGTTCACAGCAGAGGACATCAAAACGGAGCTAAACGAAAAAGAGCTCCCAAATGTACAAATCACCAACATCATGGAGTTCCCGTTCGACAAGAAAAGACCGGAACGGCACTACTTTTTAGTGCAAATCACTAGCAGCAGTTCATCCCAGGAACTCTTCAAAATACGGGCATTGGCATACCAACAAATAAAATGGGAAAGGCTCCGCAAACCGAATCTTTACCAATGCCGTAAATGCCAACGCATTGGACATGCAAGTAGTAATTGCCACCTTGCATTTCGCTGTGTGAAATGCGCGCAAGACCATGGCCTGGGGAACTGCCAACTCGACGCCAATTCGGACAAGCAATCGCTTAAATGCGCGAATTGCGGAGAATCAGGCCACCCAGCGTCTTACCGTCGTTGCCAGTACCTAAAACTCGCCTTGGGTATAAAAAAACAACAGCAACGCAAGCAGAGAACCAGCGCGTCCTCTAAGGTCACCAGAATTGCAGCCGCCGCCGCTGCGAACGCGCCGCGGAGCCAGTCTTATGCTCAAGCCACCACCAGAACAACATACCTGTCAGACGATGCTGACGCTTGGCGGCCAGCGATTTCGGCCCATCAGCTGACGAGCGGATCAACAACGCCGGCCTTCTCAAACAGAGCTCCGGTCAACGCCCTACCAGCAGAGGGGAATAACCGCACGCCAAACATCGAGAATCGCCCAGCAACTGACTCACGACTTTGTCCCGCAAAGTCTCCACGGACCGACCTCGGAACCCCCAGCACAAACCTCGGACTTCCTACCACCGTGGTTTGATAAATTAAAAAACTATCTATCGCTATTCTTCGCCGATCAATTTAAAAAAATAACTTCTCAAATCGCTGCAAACACAGCGAAAATTGATTTTATTTTTACCTCGTTGTACGATGCCTAACTCGCCTCCCGATAAAAACAAATAAAAAATAGCAGCGCTGAATGTAAATTCAATCGTTGCTAACTACCGAAGAGACGTCTTATTAAACTTTATAACAGCGAACAATTTAGATGTTATACTACTTTCGGAAACGAAACTGAATTCTAAACACAAATTATCATTCGCCGAGTACAATATAATACGAACGGATAGACCAAACGCTCAACAAGGTGGGGGCATAGCTATCTTAATCCGAAAAACAATCAAATTCGAGACAGTCACATACCCTAATTCAGCCTCTAACTCAATATTAGAATTTACAATAATAAAAATTCCAACTCGCGAAACAAAAAATTTATTTATTGTAAGTGCCTACGCCACGAACGACAGCAGAATTCTTTTTGTCAACGAACTCGACTCAAAATTCGAAAAAATTAAATTAGATAAAATTAACAAATTTAATGCGAGACGTACCGACTGGGGAGATAGAATAACCAGTCAACGCGGAAGACAAATAGCTCAATGGCTCGATAGGCAATCCCTAAAATACAAAATAATTACATTAACGCCATCTAGACCCACATTTAAACGAGCGCAAACTTTCCTCGACATTTGCCTAGCCGACGCGAGACTAAACACTCCTACCATGGAGAACAACAAATTAGAAACTCTGCCTTACGACAGCGATCATGACGCAGTAACGCTCACTGTCACCTTTCAAAACGACAGATTGCTCACGTCGGACAGTCAGAGACCCGCATTCAATTTTAAAGCCACTAATTGGGAACAATTCTCCCAAAATATCGAAAAGTCACTAACCACACATTCTCCTGAAAATAGGAACTTATCCCTTGAGGAAATTGATAGCGCTCTACTTAAATTTAATGACGTAATCACAGAGGCAATCCACAATACAGTGCCGAGATTCAAACAACAAAACAGCACAATTAAATATAGAAACGCGCGTATCGCACGTCTTCAAAAAAAAAATCCTCCCTATTGTCGCTAATTCACAAGCTCTACCTAATTGATCCCTCGTCGCGCCTACCCATATCAAAGTCCGCGAAACGTACCTTAAAATACATCAGATTCCAATTACAGACTGAATTCAAAAAAGCAACCGAAAAATATTGGACATCCCAAATAAAAAAAATCGACTTTCGAAAAGCAGATACATTCTTCCCGAAAGTTAACCGCTTGCTTCGGAAAAAAAATAAACTCGGCATCGAAAACCTACATATTAACAATAACAATCACTCCATTATAGAGAGAAGCGAGTATAACATGACCGAAGTGCACAGCGAAAATGGTAAATTCGTTTTTTCAGCACCTACCGATAAACTAAACATCCTCGGGGCGTATTACGAGTCGATTAACTCGCCAAGATACTTAAACCAGGGAACGCAACTGAAAGCATTGGTCGACAGAACTGCAGAAAGTATTAAAAACGAATTTGCCACTCTCAGAAATACATATGCAACAATCACAGTTTTTACCAACACTAATTTAGCGTCAAACCCATCTTTGGTAGCAAATGATAACAACGAATTTAATCCTTTTACAAACGTCCACGAGGTCTCAAAAATTCTCAAAAGTTTACCGAATAAAACTTCAAGCGGGATTGATAATATACCGACAGTTGTCTTAAAACACTTACCAAACAACGCAATCAAAGAACTTACAATTTTGCTCAACAATGCCATTAACAGCTATTATTTTCCCAAACATTGGAAATTAGCGAAAGTTCTCCCGGTCTTAAAACCGAATAAAAATGCAAACGACCCAACTAGCTACCGACCTATTACCTTGACGCCTAATATTAGTAAAATATTAGAGATTATTATTAATAAAAAGATAAGATTATTCTGTGCACGGAATAACATTACGCCAAGACAAAAAAATCCATCCCATAAAAAAAATCCTTGAAAGAAAAAACATTTTAAAAATATGCCATAAAAAATTCCTATCAAAAAATCTTTTTCAAAAATATTAAACCAAATCCATTACACTAGCCAAGTAAAAAGTGGTTAACGGATGTAGATGTTTCTTTACAAAAAAAATTGGCGTGCCAGCTGTTTGGCCTGTCTATTTATTAATTAAATAAAAAAAACAAATGTTAATTTAATGGCATAATGTTAATCTTTTTCCGAATGTTTGTAGTAGCTGGTACAGTTGTCCCGTCCTCATTTCTCTGGACTAGGTACGGGACCAAACCGCTGGCACGCCAATTTTTTTTGTAAATAAACATCTGCATCCGTTAACCACTTTTTACTTGGCTAGTGTAATGGATTTGGTTTAATATTTTTGAAAAAGATTTTTTGATAGGAATTTTTTATGGCATATTTTTAAAATGTTTTTTCTTTCAAGGATTTTTTTTATGGGATGGATTTTTTTGTCTTGGCGTACCATTTTTGTTTTGAAAAAACATTTTTGGGTTTATTTCCTGTCTTTTTGAAATTCAGAGCTTGATTGTACAATTTTTTAAACTAAGTGGGCACCGTTAACTTGCCCACTTCCTTTTTGTTTATCACATATAACCTTAAAAATTGACCTTAAAAACTACAAAGATACCGGTCGTTCCGCCGAGCTCTGCGAACTTGGTTAGAAACACAATTTAATTTCATACACACTACATTATTTTCTCATAACCCAACTAAAAAAGACGCGCACATCCGAGACTGTCAAAAAAGCCACACTGACAAGATGAGAGCGAGCTGGTCACCTAACCGATCGTCGTGAATTTATCGGCATGCCGTCGCTGTGTACGTGCGACTCTCTGCACGTATATGCGAGGGGACAAATCGGTGCAGTTGTGTGAGTGGGGACAAATCGCAAATACTCCCAGATATCAGCATTGCCGGCACCGATTTTATCGAAACAGGTCTCATTAAAAAGAGAAAAATAAATAAAAAATATTGGCGCTGATACATTTTGCGTCCGTGACATGTTGCTTAAGATAATTAAAGTTAAAGACGAGATGTGAGTGAGGAGGTAACGCGCCATGCACATATATGCGAGGGGACATTTTCGTGCCGATGTGTGAGTGCGAACGAAAATTTTTGACAGATTCTGAATTTCAAGTGGCCAGATATTAGCATTGCGGGCATCGATTTTATTGAAACAGGGCTCATTAGAAAGAGAAAAAAAAAAAAAAAATATTGGACCTGACACATTTAGCATCCGCGAAGTTTTGACTGAGATAATTCGAGTTAGATTTCGTAGCAGACGAAAAAAACGCGAGCTTGCTGTAAATAAGAGTGCGCTAGCGTCTCGGTTGTATAAGGCATATGAGTTTTTTTAAGTCTTGGCGTCGAGACGCTACCGCGTCTCTTGATCCCTGATATGCAGTTCGGCTTTAAACACGGTCATTCAACCACCCACGCCATACATAAATTAACATCTGATATTAATAATAGTCTCCATAATAATCAACTCGTAGGTGCAGCACTCCTTGATTTAGAAAAAGCGTTCGACTCGGTATGGAATAACAGCCTAATATTTAAACTTGTAAAAAAAAATTTTCCCAAGTGGCTCATTGTTACCATCTGGGACATGATTTCTGGAAAATTATTCGTAACATGGGATGGTAAAAATGAGTCATCATTAACCTTCAGAATTGAAGAAGGACTCCAGCAGGGTACAGTTAACTCCCCCATATTGTTCAACATTTTCACATGCGACCTCGTTAAATTGTTTAAACTAAATGCAAACAGTGGAACATCAGCAATCGCTTTCGTCGACGATGTTATAGTTTATACGACAGGTACACAAGTAAGGAAAATTCGCCCAGCGTTTGAGGAGATAGTCGAAAAAATTAACAAATATTACATGAAATGGAACCTTAGATTAAATCCACTTAAATGCGAAACCATCCTATTCCATAAACCACTTTATCATATCAACTCGAAACACAAAGCGGGAGCCAGCAATTTCAGTATCGAAACTTCAGTCCCCGGCACGAACAATAAAGCTCCAATACCACACAAAAAAATAGTTAAATATTTGGAAGTTAATATCGACTATCTCCTCAGAGGAAATAAGCACGTTGAAATACAGCTCGAAAAAGCCAGGAAAGCGGTCCAGGCCATCAGTGACTGTTTCTATAATAAAAACCTTTCGGCACGAACCAAAATCATCCTATATATGTTACTTATAAGACCGATAATCACTTACGCCGCGCCAATCTGGTGGAACACCGGACAATCAGTAATAGAGAAGCTCAGAGTGTTTGAACGTTAATGCCTCCGGATTTGCTTATATATGTATAGATCGGTACACACCAACTTC
Organism: Itoplectis maculator; assembly: GCA_964034905.1. Lineage (NCBI taxonomy): Eukaryota > Metazoa > Arthropoda > Insecta > Hymenoptera > Ichneumonidae > Itoplectis > Itoplectis maculator. The sequence continues at coordinate 13,025,175 of OZ035853.1, read as the reverse complement.
CACCACCTTATAAAAAACAAATTTAAATACGATCAAGCTAACATACCACGCATTGACAACTTCTTATTCAAACTCACAAGAGATTATTTTAGCAATCTACCAAAAATCGGAAACGCCACCATCCAAGAGATTAAAGATCAAGAAATCCAAGAAACCTTAAATCAACTTAAAACGGGATATGTCACGCCACAAGCATTTACCCTATGCGATAAACTAGGTCGCCTGCAAAATGCGAATAACATACCGACCTTATACCACTGGAAACGCAACAAGGCGGATAAGCGCATTACGCTTAAACATGTAGATTTCGAGCAATCGCCCAGCAAATTTACCGGCTCATGATCAATCCCCCATCGCGACCAGTGCTGCCAGATCAGCGGGAAAATTCCCTCGGAGGGAATTTTGCCCCCCCACTCCGACGCCGGAGGGAAATAAAATTCCCGCCGCAGGCTCGGACTTGTTTTCCTCTAGCCCCGCCCACTAGCGCCCGCTCGCCTACCGGTGCCAGTAGGCCCCGCCCACTAGCGCCCGCTCGCCTACCGGTGCCAGTAGGCCCCGCCCACTGTCGCCTATTATAATAATTATTAATTTAATAAACGCAATATAATAATAATAATAATAATAATAATAATAATAATAATAATAATTATTATTATTATTATTATTATTATTATTATTATTATTATTATTATTATTATTATTATTATTATTATTATTATTATTATTATTATTATTATTATTATTATTATTATTATTATTATTATTATTATTATTATTATTATTATTATTATTATTATTATTATTTTTATTTTTATTTTTATTTTTATTTTTTTATTTTTTATTTTTTTTTTTTTTTTTTTTTTTTTTTTTTTTTTTTTTATCGTGGCAAAAAATAGGGAAAAATCTTTTATAGACCGTAAGCGCCTTCGCTACGCCCGGCGTTAGGGACTGCTCCTTAACGCCGGGAGGAACGTCGACGCTCGTGTGCTGGACTCACATCTCGCTTTGACTGGGCCGAGGGGGTTTCCCCCACCCGATCGCAGCTTCCACGAGATGCATACCAGCTAAACCCCCCCTCCCCTAGCCAAAAAAACAAGGGAATTTTTGGCCAGGCGAGGGAAACCACTTCTGTCCGCGTTATCCTCCGCGTCTCCCCCTCAGCCAGGAACTACGTAAGTAATACTTCTAGCTAAGGGGGCCTGTCCGTGTGTCGTTATGTAAGTCCGTTGTGGTACTTGTCGCGTCTGTGTCACGTCCGGTCCGTCATTTCAGGCAGCCGTCCGCGTTTTTCCGTCTCAGTATCGTCTCTATGTATGTGGCGACTAGATACCACCAGTCTGTGCCGTGAAGCATCGCCTCCACGATGTTATCGGGAGTGATGACTCCAACGGTCGTCTCTAGCCCTTGTCGTAGGTCCGTCCATTGGTCACACACGAAAAATGTGTGTTCAACGTCGTCCCGTTCGTGTCCGCAGTATGTACAGTCTGGCGTCCGTACTTTGTCCATTCTGTAAAGGTACTGTCTGAAGTAACCGTGTCCCGTCAGGAATTGGGTGATGTAAAAATTAACATCTCCAAATTCCCGACTCGTCCACGGTCTCAGGTCCTTGATTAGTCGTCTCGTCCAGTTGCCCGTTGTGTCATCCGTCCAGCGTTGTTGCCACGTCTGCATGGTCTTGTCTCTCTCCGTTGTTTCCGCGTCCTGTCGCGTTGTGTCCGCGCTCCTTCCGTAGATCCTCTTGCGCTCGAAAGCAAGAAGGTCAATGGGAATCACGCCAGCTACTACCAGAACAGCCTGCGCAGAGACCGTTCGGTAGGAGCAGGCGATCCTGAGCGCACTCTGTCTCTGTACCGTCATCATCGCGTGGCAGTATTTTTTCGTCCTAAGAGCATCCGCCCAGATCTCCGCGCCGTAGAGGAGGATCGAGTGGGCCGTCGACATAAGTAGTCGGCGTTTTCCCGGTCTCGGTCCGTTCGTGTTTGCCATCAGGCGGCTTAAGGATGAAACCCTTTCGGCCGCCTTCTGAGCTGTCTTCTGTATGTGGGGCCAGAAGGTCATCTTCGTATCCAGGGTCACCCCCAGGTACTTGACTTCCCCCGTGGCCGCAATTTCGTCTGTCCCAACCGTCATCGGTAGTCTCGTCTGTATGCGTTTCCTCGTGAGAAACACGAGTTCTGTCTTCTCTGTTGCCAGTTGCAGTCCGTGATCTGTCATCCATCGTCCAACCCGTCTCATCGTCTGGTTCAGTGTAAACTGCGCCAGCTCTGGAGTCCTCTCGACGATCACCGCCGCCACGTCATCGGCGTATGCGACGAGTGAAACGCCGATCGGGAGCTCCAACCTGAGCAGGCTGTCGTACACTCCGTTCCAAAAGTCTGGCCCAAGTATTGAACCTTGGGCCACCCCCGCGGTGATCTGTTTCGTCACCTGTCCTTCTGTTGTCTCGTACGTCAGTCGTCTGTTGCGTAAATAGTCTTCTACCACGCGTAGTAGGTAAGGCGGGACTCCGAAGGCGTTTCTAAGCGCCTCCAAAATGTCCACCCATCGCGCCGAGTTGAAGGCGTTTCTCACGTCGAGAGTCGCCATCAGCACGATGGGTCGCGCCGCGTGGCAGAATCTTTCCGTGTCTCGGAAGGTGTCGACGACTCTCTGGATTGCTCCAATTGTCGACCGACCCTTCCTGAATCCGTACTGTCTGTCCGAGAGGTCTCCCCCTGTCTGTATCGCGTCTGTCAGTCGCGGTCTCAGTAGATGTTCGTAGAGTTTACCCGTCGTGTCCAGTAGGCTCAGCGGCCGATGTGCGGAAGGCGTGCTGGGGTCACCCTTACCCTTGGGGATAAGGACCAGCTTCGCCAATTTCCATCGGTCGCTAAAGGTCCCTGTCGTAAGGCACGCGTTGTACAGGTCGAGGAATATCTGCGGCCTCAGGCTAACCATCAGCCGGATAATCTCGCCCGGTACACCGTCAGGCCCTGGCGCTTTCCCAGGCTTCAAGGCGGTGGCTGCTCTGGTGAGCTCCTCCGTCGTGAAGGCGGGAACCAGCCCTGTCTCGTCGTCGTCTGTTGCGTCCGTCCGTGTCGGGTGAGTCGGAAACAGTCCGTCAACAATGCGTCGTGTGGTTTCCGCGTCTTTGAGTTCCGGCGGGATCCGTCCCCCTAGTTTACCGGTTACAATCTTGTAGCCGGTACCCCACGGGTCCTGGTCCACCTCCTCGCAGAGCTTCTTCCAGCACTTCGCCTTGCTGTCACGAATCGCGTCTGTCAGTCTTTTCCGTGCCGTACTGTATGTTGCCTGAAGGGCGACCCTTTCGGGTTTGCCCTTGGCCCTCGTCTTTTTCCGTCTGCATGCGAGGCAGCTTTTCCGCAGTTCGGCTATCTCGTCAGTCCACCAGTATTGTGAGCGTTTGTCTCGTCTGTAGTGCAGTTTTGGCATTGTACTGTCGCACAGTCGTTTCGTCAGTTTGGCCGTCTCTTCTACGAGTCTTTCCACCCTCGGCCGGCCAGTCAGCTCCAGGGGAACGTTAGTGATCGGAGCTGGCGCTGCCGCCAGTTCCTCCGAAAACTTTTGTACGTCCAGTTTGTTCGTGTTCCACCGCGGGGGGTGTCGAGTCCGTTTCTGTGCTGTCGCTGTCTCTCCCGCCACCTCGAATGCGATATACTGGTGGTCGCTGGCTGTATAGTCTTCTAAGACCCGCCATCTTCGAAGTGTTGGGAGCGTCCTGTCCGACGTCATCGTCACGTCTGGTATGGAGTCGCCAAATCCCGGTCGTCTGTACGTCGGCGTGTTCCCTGTGTTTGCCACTACCAGGTCCAGCCTTGCGGCCATCTCCAGCAGCAGCCGTCCTCGTTTGTTCGTCGTTGTCATGCCCCACTCGATCGCCCTCGCGTTCAAGTCTCCCGCGACTACTAAGTCCCCGGGAAGGTCCCTGAGACCGTCCTCGAGGAGCGCCACCTTCCTTTCAAACTCCGCTGCGGCGCAGTTTGGGGTTAGGTAGACGCTGACGTAGGTGATGGAGCCTAAACTGATCCACACGTAGTCTTGTCCGACTCCGCGGCCAGTTATCCGAGATCGGGCGGAGCCCCTTACCCAGATAGCTACGGTCTCAGCGTCGTTCGTGGTCCACGTATCTGTCGGTCGTTTCCTGTACGGTTCGCACAGGATCAGTACGTTGGCGTCGTGTTCGTCCGCTATCTGTGGTAAGAGCATGTCTGCTGTCCTACTCCGGTTCAGGTTTCCCTGGATTATCTTGTCCGTCTTCCGGCTTGCCTCCTGCACTCCTCCAGCGCGGCCCGAAACACCGTGCATCTCCCGGATCCCGCGAGGTGCTCAGTGCCCTTGTGCCCCGCCTCGGTGCACAGAGGGCATGCCGGACCGTTCTTGCAGTCCGTGGCGTAATGTCCCGTTTCGCCGCATCTCCTGCAGCTCTTAGTCCGGTCATTTCCTTTGCAGTTCGTCTTCGTGTGCCCGTAGCCTAAGCATTTATGGCATTTCGTCACCGTCAGTCGTTTTCGGACGCGGCATCGGACCCATCCAATTTCGATCCGCGCCCGACCGAGCAGCGCTTCGGCCTCGTGTGATTCGAGCTCACACACTGCCATGTACTGCTCGGCCCGGTTCGGACCGAAGATGTGGACTTTAAAGTCCGAGTCGCGTCCTGTCGCCTGTCTCAGTGCCTGTACAACGTCGTCCGGTGTCGCGACACAGTCCAGGTCCATGATCTCCACTTGTACTCGCGAAGTCATGGATTTAACGCTGCCGGCATCGCCGACGGCGTCCTGGAGTATGCGCCGGAACGCGTCTCGTCCGACCGTATTGGATTGCATCTTTATGAGACACAATCCGTCTTTTGTCTTCCGTACCGTGGTCACCTTCACGTCACTCTTCGTCGGGTCGACCGTCGTCCGTAGTTTCCGTACGATGTCCGAGTACGTCTGGTCCTTTCCAGGCTTTACCAGGACCGCTGTCCCTCGTTGTTTTGGGACAGGTTTTTGTCTCTCGGTCTTCGTTTTCGCGTTTGTCTCGTCTGTCTTCTTCGTCCGTTCTGTCGCTTTCGTTTTTTTTCTTCGGGCCACCGTTTGCCAGGTGACGTCCGACGCGACTCTCGGGATCCTCTTCTGTGAGGACTCCGGAGTCGTCCCGGTCGCCTCCCGCTTGCGTTTCGTCCGTGGCGTTTCGTTCGTCTTCGTCTCCGTCTCTGTCTCTGTTGTTTCGTCGTTCTTCGTCCGTCTGTCCGGGACAGCCGCGTTGCCCCTAGTCAGTGCAACGTCCGCGGCTTCGAGGATCGTCTTGATTCCTGTCTTGACGGTCATGTTCATGTTTTTCTGAACTGCCGCTGCCTCCGCCATATCCGTCGCTGTCTTCTGTATCAGTAACAGTAGCTCCGTCAGGGTTCGTTCGTCGCGTCTCGTCGACGTTGCCTCGCTGTCGTTGGCGGAGACGTTGCTCGTGGCGCTTCCTGCGCTCGACGCGCTCACTGTCCGTTCTCGTCTGTGCAGGCCCAGTAGTGCCATGCCCCTTGTCTCGCGTCCTTTGTCCGTTGTCTTTGCCTTGGTCGTCACCGTTTTTCCCTTCGCCGTCGCCGTCGTTCCCATGGTACTGCACGAACTGCGGCCCTCACATCCACTGCCGCTGCCTTGGGCCACCGGAGCTTTCATCCGATCGGAACCCAGGATGGATTTCCCCTGTTCAGGGAATACCACGTGAGGTATGTCCATGTTTTCATTGTGCATATCATGAGGTGTTTCTTCGTGCTACAGGTCCCTCGAGGTCGCGACTCCTCGTACCGTGCCGAAACGCAGCACGGTCCCTGAGGTCCCAACCCCGCTGTGTGTAGTGTGTCCCCATGTACAGTGTGCGTGAGTGTGAGTGCCCGTATGAGTGGCAAACCGGTGCATTCGTCCGTCGTCGGGAGAGCCCGTTTATAGGGATCCCGGTCATTCGCTTCCGGGCGGGCCCCGTTTATAGAGGCCGTCCGCCATTCGCTTTTACAGGGTGGCCCGTTTATAGGGTCCTGAACATTCGCACCACCGGTGTGTCACTCGGGCGTGTTTGTGTAGGTGTTTGCGTGAGTGTGTGTGTAGCCTGGTTTTGGTCCGCCCCGAGAAGTCTCGGTACCATCCATATCTGGATGACGTTCCCCTATCCGCCACCTGGGGAGGCGCCCGATGCGGGACCAGCAACCCGACACGAGATTATTATTATTATTATTATTATTATTATTATTATTATTATTGTTGTTGTTGTTGTTGTTGTTGTTGTTGTTGTTGTTGTTGTTGTTGTTGTTGTTGTTGTTGTTGTTGTTGTTGTTGTTGTTGTTGTTGTTGTTGTTGTTGTTGTTGTTGTTGTTGTTGTTGTTGTTGTTGTTGTTGTTGTTGTTGTTGTTGTTGTTGTTGTTGTTGTTGTTGTTGTTGTTGTTGTTGTTGTTGTTGTTGTTGTTGTTGTTGTTGTTGTTGTTGTTGTTGTTGTTGTTGTTGTTGTTGTTGTTGTTGTTGTTGTTGTTGTTGTTGTTGTTGTTGTTGTTGTTGTTGTTGTTGTTGTTGTTGTTGTTGTTGTTGTTGTTGTTGTTGTTGTTGTTGTTGTTGTTGTTGTTGTTGTTGTTGTTGTTGTTGTTGTTGTTGTTGTTGTTGTTGTTGTTGTTGTTGTTGTTGTTGTTGTTGTTGTTGTTGTTGTTGTTGTTGTTGTTGTTGTTGTTGTTGTTGTTGTTGTTGTTGTTGTTGTTGTTGTTGTTGTTGTTGTTGTTGTTGTTGTTGTTGTTGTTGTTGTTGTTGTTGTTGTTGTTGTTGTTGTTGTTGTTGTTGTTGTTGTTGTTGTTGTTGTTGTTGTTGTTGTTGTTGTTGTTGTTGTTGTTGTTGTTGTTGTTGTTGTTGTTGTTGTTGTTGTTGTTGTTGTTGTTGTTGTTGTTGTTGTTGTTGTTGTTGTTGTTGTTGTTGTTGTTGTTGTTGTTGTTGTTGTTGTTGTTGTTGTTGTTGTTGTTGTTGTTGTTGTTGTTGTTGTTGTTGTTGTTGTTGTTGTTGTTGTTGTTGTTGTTGTTGTTGTTGTTGTTGTTGTTGTTGTTGTTGTTGTTGTTGTTGTTGTTGTTGTTGTTGTTGTTGTTGTTGTTGTTGTTGTTGTTGTTGTTATTGTTAGGGTGGGGGCCGACTGTACACCTCCCAAGTCTACACAAGAGTAGGTCGACACAAAAAGTCTACACCGAACGACCGTACACGCAGGCAGTTCAATACAAAAGTACCTTACACCGAAAACTGTACACCCCGCAACTGTGCACGTTGGCCGGTGTATACAAAGTGTATACACCAATGAACTGTACACGCGGGCAAGTATACACGAAAATAGTAAACACCGAAAACTGCACACGGTATAGCCCGACACGCGCCTGTTGTATTCGAAAGGTTTATACGGTGCGGCTGTGCACGGGATCATCTCAACACCAAAGAACTGAACACTGAAAACTTTACACAGTGCAATTGTAGAATCGGTTCACTATGTCGACACCAAAAACTCGACATGCCAGACAGTCGACACCAAAAAAGTCGACACGTCGTAAAGTCGACACCAAAGGCTCTACACGACTAAACAAAAACTCGACACATCGAAAAGTTGACACCAAAGACTCGACACGACGAAACTAAAATTCGACACGCCGAAACATCGACACAAAAAAATCGGCACGCCGAAATGTTGACACAGAAAAGTCGACACGCCGAAATGTCGACACAGAAAAGTCGACACGCCGAAATGTCGACACCGAAATTTCTACACGCCGAAATGTCGACACCGAAAACTCGACACGCCGAAATGTCGACACCGAAAGCTCGACACCATACAATTTTACTGTTCGTATCTCTGCACTTAAATGATATTATATTCCGCCGAAACTCACACCATTTTTGAGTTTGGCAGAATAATCACAATTATTCGCTGTTACCATTGTCAATTAATACTTACTTATTTACGTGTTGGCGATTGAGAGTGCCACGTCGGATGAAGTTTTATTGCAAGATGTTTATTTTTCAGCTCGCAATCATACAGTTAGTAGATCTCATCGATATCAGCCAAAACTCACGCCGTGATTGAGTTTGAGAATTTTCAGAAACGTTCGCTGTGTTAAACGTTCGCAGTGCGAATTACATAGTAATTCTATACGTATTAGTATAGAATTGCTTTGCGGTACAAAATACAGACATTACTCGTGATGCGCAGAATAAGAAAGTAAGAGACGCGAGTGTGCCGGAGGCGGGCGCGCGCTGTGCCCCATAGTTGTCGCATACGGGGTGTCCCAAAAATGACGAAGTTCTGGCTGCTTAACCCTGTTCCCTGAACCCTGTTCGTGTACGGAGTTAAGCGAGCCACAGGGTTAGCAGCGCCAAGAGTCATGAAGCTCCAGCTCTGGCTGCTAAATCATGTACAGAATTAAGCGAACTGCGTTAGGCTGCCGTTATTTAAAAACTTTTGGAACACCCTGTATCAGCGCGCGCCCAAGCTCGTGGTTTCTGGCAGGAGCCGCCTCTGCCGCCGCTCCTTCCTTCGCCACGTCTAGCCACTTCTTTCGGTCCATGCGCTACGGCTTATAGTGCCACACGCTTCGCTCGACTCCGCCAGCAGCAGCTTCTCGACGCGAGACATCCGTCTATGAAGGCTTCTGCGGCTTCCTGGTAAATCTGCAATGTTCGTAGTAAAATGGAACGTTGCGCATCGAAAGAGCCCGGGGAATCGAGGCCGTGCACGTGCGCGGCAGGCTTGCGAGATCTCTCCGCGGCAGCAATAATCGATGGATATTTAATCGATAGCAGAAAATTATATTTGAATTAGCCCGGCCACCGCCGCGCCTGCTGTTTGATGTGAGGGAAATATCACAGCCAGGTATCATTTAAGGTCATGTGAAACACAGACTGCCGAAAATAGAAATACAGACGCCAGTAATGTAAATCTCGTGAATGAATTAGTCAGAATTTTTATTTTCAAAAAAAAAATTACAAATCGGTTACCGACATCCATTTGTAAAATCGAAATTCTGACTAATTCATTCATGAGATTCACATTACTGGCGTCTCTATTTCAAATTCCACGTCGATCCGATCATAATTCGCGAAAAAAGCATATCTGAACTTTGGAGACGGGAATTTCACATCGCTTTAAAGGGATGCTGGAGTAAATCTTTTTACCGACTGGTCGGTATTACCGACTCGGTAAACAGTACGGACGTGCATCGGAATTTCACATCGCTTTAAAGGGATGCTGGAGTAAATTTTTTTACCGACTGGTCGGTATTACCGACTCGGTAAACAGTACGGTTTTGTACTTTACAGAATTCGTCTTTATTGTATCACAAATATGTCTGAAATTGCACAGGATTACAATATCAAGATAGAAGCATCGACGTCCACTCTCGTTTTTCTGTACTGCGTAGTTCTGTGCTAACATCTCTTGTGCTCTCGCCCCGGTCATTTTTAGGATGTGCGAATGCAGCAATTCTAACTCGGTATGATACTACTGATCACGCGAATCGTGAAATCTCTTTTGCAACGTCGCCAGGAAAATTCATGATTTTAATAAGGCTGATTTCGATATATTATATAAAACTAAATTATAAAAAAAAATTGTTCAAGAACAAAACTACTAACTACAGACTTCAAGTCCTTTATATGCTGATCCTCAATCAGAACCGGTTTCGGGTTCGGTTACACAGGGAGAACAAATTAACAGTCCCCAGAATGAAATCCAGAACACAATTACCACACTTGATCGTACCAAATTATTGTTGCATACTGAATTGTACAACTTTACTGACAATTCTGAAATCACAACACAAAATACGGATGTTTGGTACGCACTTCAAGATCACGTGCGACCGGCTTGTTGTCAGCTGGCACTTGCGAGCGGGCTGATTTCAGGTGCATGAGCACGCTGGGTCTCGAGTGTTCGGGTGCACGAGCGCGCCGGGCGCTCAGCAACATCGCAGCGCCCGTTGACAGCGGACAGGACGTTAAAAGCATGTAAACAGTGAGCGCCGAAAATCTCCGGATGTGCGGTTTGTCGCGAATTATGAACGGATCGGAGTGAAAATTGAAATACAGACGCCAGTAATGTGAATCTCGGGAATGAATTAGTCAGAATATCGATTTTAGTAAAAAAAAATTACAGATCGGTTACCGACATCAATATTTTTTTATCAAAATCGAAATTCTGACTAATTCATTCCCGAGATGCACATTACTGGCGTCTGTCTTTCAATTTTCACTACGAACCGTTCATAATTCGCGAAAAAAAGCGTATCCGCATTTTCGAGGTGAGCGTCGGTATTACACATCGCTTTAACAAGAGGAGAACGCGAGCGAAGGCACGGACCATCTTACGGTAAGTCTTTCCGATAAAATTAAATAAGAATTTCGTTGTCATTATTCGGGCGTCTGTCGGGTCGGAATGACCCGGAGTTACAAGACTAATCGTACCATCCTAGCAGATTGAACAACCGAAATTCAACCGTATTTCCAACAGGGTTGATCTGAGAAACAAAAACAACCAATAATTTTTATCGACCCGACCCAAAAACCAACCGAGATTTCGTTGCTCGGTTGGTTTTTGGGTTGGGTCGATAAAAATTATTGATTGTTTTTGTATCTCAGATCAACCCGGTAGAAAATACCGTTGAATTTCGGGTTTTCACAGTTATTTTCACAGTTGTTAGTTCTGCTATGACAGTACCGTACCGTAACCAAAATTGCTTTTAAAAAATCAAGGTAAGGTAATACTTTAAAAAAATCAATCGATGGGAAATAAAAGACCTTTTAAAAGAGTAATCATTTTTTTTTAATTATTTTTATATATATATATTATATTTTGGTGGAGTCAGTAAAACGTCATCAAGATCTCGCGCTAGCTTTACGGTCGCGTACTCGCTGCTCCGCTACTGCGCCTGCGCCAGCCGCCCTGCCGCGCGGTCTAGCGACGGGGTGCCTCGTTCGCCGTCCACCGGGCTCACCGACGCAGCTCGCTCGCCGGTGATAACACACCATCCTGCTTGGAATCTCGGACGGCAGCCGCCGAAAAAACAAGTGCGGTAAGTGTTTTACGTCAGTCTTCGAAAACATAGAGAATAGATTTTTTTCCGTTTCGACACGTTTTCTCGGCGCGGAATAAAGTAAATACGCTGCAAATCACGAGAACGTGATCGCTGCCGGTTGCCCTAACCTCACTTTTTATTGTGCGATGGACCATTTTGTCGTGCGGCGATTCGTGAGTTATAGTGCTCCAAAGATTTACATTTGAATTTATTCCATCAAGCATAATTGTTTTTAAATTATAATTGTATTATCAGATTTTTGGTATCCACGCAGAGTCGAAGAACCACAGATCTGGCATTTACGCACCGTTTGGTCCACTAACAATTTTTTCTCTCAACGGGCTGGTGCGTCAAAGCCAGAAATATGTGTCTTCGACTCTGCACAGATACTATAAATTGCTCCAAATAAAAAAGGTATTTGTCGCTTCAAGTCCTCTTCGCATAACTTTTTTTTATTAACGAGAGAGTATTAAATGCAAACACTTATCGTGGACATGGAAATCTTCCACGAGAATTGGCTGCAATCCGCTCTCGTTGTTAAAAAACTTATGTGAAGTGAGCGTGAAGCGACAGCTATACGTTCAATTCTTTTTTTGTTACAGTTTTCTGAACTCTTTTTTTATTTAGACAGTCGAACGCTGTCGCTCTCGCGACGCCGTCTCGATAACGCGCCAACTCCAATCCCGCCCGTTTGCCCGCGCCTGCGCGCGCCGCCGCGCCTCGCAGTCTAGCGCTACGGGGTTTCTCTTTCGTCATCCGCCGGTGATAACACACCGTCACCGTCTCGCGTGGTATCACATTTCCGCCGTTCGTCTCAGGAAGATCCCGTGTGGTGAGTTAATTTTTCTTATCAATTTAAAAAAAGAAGTTAATTTTCGTAATTGGCACGTTCTCTTGGCGCGGCATTATATAAATACGCTGCAAATCACGAGAACGTGATCGCTGCCGGTCGCCCTAACCTCACATTTCGTTGTGCGATGCACCATTTTGTCGTGCAGCGATTCGTGAGTCAACGTGCTTCAAAGATGTACATTCGAATTTATTTCATCAAGCATCATTGTTTTTAATAATTATAATTGTATTATCATATTTTTGGTATCCACGCAGAGTCGAAGAACCACAGATCTGGCATTGACGCACTGTTTGGTCCGGTAACATTTTTTTCTCTCAACGGGCTGGTGCGTAAAAGCCAGAATTATGGTTCTTCAACTCTGCACAGATACCAAAAATTGCTCCAGATAATTATGGTATTTCTGTCGCACCAAGTCCTCTTCGCATAAGTTTTATAATAACGAGAGAGCATTAATTGCAAACACTTATCGTGGAGATGAAAATCGTCCACGAGAATTGGCTGCAATTCGCTGTCGTTGTTAAAAAACTTTTGTGAAGTGAGCATGAAACGACAGATATACGTTAACATTTTTTTTATCTTTGGCAAACGACTAGCCATATCAAAAACTTTTAATTTTTTTTTCTTTTAATTTTCTTAACTCTGTTTTTTATTTTGACAGTCGAACGCCGTCGCTCTCGCAACGCCGTCTCGATAACGCGCCAACTCCAATCCCGCCCGTTTGCCCGCGCCTGCGCGCGCCTCGCAGTCTAGCGCTACGGGATTTCTCTTTCGTCATCCGCCGGTGATAACACAACGTCACCGTCTCGCGAAGAATCCCATTTTCACCGTTCGTCTCAGGAAGATCCCGTGTGGTGAGTCAATTTTCCTTATCAGTGTAAAAAAGCATTTCATTTTCGTATTCGTCACGTTTTCCCGGCACGGAATTCTATAAATACGCTGCGAATCACGAGGACGTGATCGTTGCCGGTCGCGCTAACCTCACATTTCACTGTGCGATGCACTATTTTGTCGAGCAACGATTCGTGATTCATCGTGCTTCAAAGAATCAAATTCGACTATATTTCATCAAGCATAATTGTTTTTAATAATTATAATTGTATTATCATATTTGTGGTATCCACACTGAGTCGAAGAACCACAGATCTGGCATTGACGCACTGTTCGGTCCGGTAAGATTTTTTTCTCTCAACGGGCTTGTGCGACAAAGCCAGAATTATGGTTATTCGACTCTGCACAGATACTAACAATTGCTCCACATAATTATGGTATTTCTGTCGCTCCAAGCCCTCTTCGCTTTAGTTTTATAATAACGAGAGAGCATTAATTGCAAACACTTATCGTGGAGATGAAAATCGTCCACGAAAATTGGCTGCAATTCGCTCTCGTTGTTAAAAAAACTTTTGTGGAGTGAGCATGAAGTGACAGATATACGTTAACATTTTTTTTTTATCTTTGGCAAACGACTGGCCAAATCAAAAACTTTCAATTTTTTTTTCTTTCAATTTTCTTAACTCTGTTTTTATATTTTCAGTCGAACGCCGTCGTTCTTGCAACGCCGTCTCGATCACCCGTCAGCTCCAATCCCGCCAGTTTGCCCGCGCCTGCGCGCGCCGCCTCGCAGTAGAGCGCTACGGGGTTTCTTGTTTCGGGCCGCACTAAAGCACGTACACGAAGGACGATCTGCTGCCGGTGGTGCACGACATCGCGTCTGTTGCGATAGACGTGGACAAGATCAAATTCCAGACGGTGAGAAAGAAGTACGCGCTCGTAAAGCACATGAAGGTCACTCTGCGTTCCAAACTGAAATCGCCGTCGCTCGTCGCGCTCGCGAATCAAACCTCAAACGAGTGAGCCTTGTAAAATACGGTGGATATTTTTTTGTTTGTTTATCATTATTATATATTGTTTTTTACGAATATTCAAAGCATTTAAACTATCGACAGTGCGTGAGAGCGTTTTGTTTTTTCAATGTCAATGATCGTCGGAGACGGGACGCTTGCGAATTGACGCATCGCGATAACTAAAATTCGGAAGGGAATTGAAGACGAGAAAAAAAACAACGCGGCAAGACGGAAAATTCACCGAAAATAGGATGAAGATGTTTTTTTTTGCACATTGGCATTTAACAAACAAAGTGAGCTTCCTCGCGTTGTGTGTCTCTCCTCACGTCTCCTCGTACGTAAACTCGATTGATAAGTAGATAGCGGAAGGACCTGTATGTTATAATTAATATAATTCTGCGCTCAGAGTTGTACATTCTTGGGATAAGCGTGATATAACAGGGACAATAATTGTGATTGTACCATAGTACAATAATGCTCGATTCCGGTTTACGCGTTCATCCCAAGAATATGTTTCTCCGAGTGTGTTGTACGAGAGGAATCTAAAAGTAAATGTCAGGAAAAAAGATTTTTTTAAATAATATATGTATATCGCTCATTATATATAGTCTCTAAAGCTTTCTTCTTTCTTATTACCTTCACGATTCCGTTGGAGCGATTAGGGGGATAAAAACACAAGAAAGAGACAAAAGAAACGGGTAAAATTACGTGTAGATGGCGATGAGATTTAATCTTTTTTTTTTTTGTATATACAATCATTCTCACTCACAACTTTAGATGAAAGAAAAAAAAATCAACGATCAACAGGCCAGACCGTTGTAAACCGTAACAGAAGCGAGAGAAAGAAATCATCAAGTAAAATTGTAATATATAGAATCACAATGTGCGAGTTAGCGCTGGGAGTACACCGAGAGACAAAGAACAGAACTTCACTGTTAATTCCGAGAAAAAAAATAATAATAATAACGGCATTATCATATTTTTGGTATCCTCGCAGAGTCGAAGAACCACAGATCTGGCATTAACGCACCGTTCGGTCCGGTAAGATTTTTTTCTCTCAACGGGCCGGTGCGTCAAAGCCAGAATTATGGTTATTCGACTCTGCACAGATACTGTAAATTGCTCCAGATAATCAAGGTATTTCTGTCGCTTCAAGTCCTCTTCGCATAACTTTTTTATCAACGAGAGAGCATTAATTGCAAAAATGTATCGTCGACATGAAAATCTTCCACGAGAATTGGCTGCAATTCGCTCTCGTTGTTAAAAAACTTATGTGAAGTGAGCGTGAAGCGACAGCTATACGTTCAATTTTTTTTTTTACAATTTTCTGAACTTTTTTTTCCATTTAGACAGTCGAACGCCGTCGCTCTCGCGACGCCGTCTCGATAACGCGCCAACTACGATCCCGCCCGTTTGCCCGCGCCTGCGCGCGCCGCCTCGCCTCGCAGTCTAGCGCTACGGGGGTTTCTCGTGCGTCATCCGCCGGTGTTAACACAACGTCAACGTCTCGCGTGGTATCCCATTTTCACCGGTCGTCTCAGGAAGATTCCGTGTGGTGAGTCAATTTTTCTTATCACTGTAAAAAAAGAATTTAATTTTCGTATTCAGCACGTTCTCTCGGCGCGGAATTATATAAATACGCTGCAAATCACGAGAACGTGACCGCCGCCGGTCGTCCTAACCTCATATTTCGTTGTGCGATGCACCATTTTGTCTCGCAGCGATTCGTGAGTCAACGTGCTTCAAACAATCAAATTCGAGTTCATTTCATCAAGCATAATTGTTTTTATTAATTATAATCGTATTATCATATTTTTGGTATCCTCGCAGAGTCGAAGAACCACATATTGTCACACTGTTCGGTCCGGTAACATTTTTTCTCTCAACGGGCTGGTGCGTCAAAGACAGAATTATGATTCTTCGACTCTGCACATATACCAAAAATTGCTCCACATAATTATGGTATTTTTGTCGCTCCAAGTCTTCACCGCATAAGTTTTATAATAACGAGAGAGCATTAATTGCAAACACTTATCGTCGACATGAAAATCGTCCACGAGAATTGACTGCAATTCGCTCTCGTTGTTAAAAAACTTTTGTGAAGTGAGCATGAAGCGACAGATATACGTTAACATTTTTTTTTATCTTTGGTAAACGATGGCCATATCAAAAACTTTAATTTTTTTTTTTCATTTAATTTTTTTAACTCTGTTTTTTTTTGTCAGTCGAACGCCGTCGCTCTCGCAACGCCGTCTCGATCACCCGTGAGCTCCGATCCCGCCCGTTTGCCCGCGCCTGCGCGCGCCGCCTCGCCTCACAGTCTAGCGCTACGGGGGTTTCTCGTGCGTCATCCGCCGGTGATAACACTCCACCACCGTCTCGCGTGGTATCCCATTTTCGCCGATCGTCTCAGGAAGATCCCGTGTGGTGAGTTAATTTTTCTTATCAGTATATAGAATGCATTTCATTTTCGTATTCGGCACGTTCTCTCGGCGCGGAATTATATAAATACGCTGCAAATCACGAGAACGTGACCGCCGCCGGTCGTCCTAACCTCATATTTCGTTGTGCGATGCACCATTTTATCTCGCAGCGATTCGTGAGTCAACGTGCTTCAAACAATCAAATTCGAGTTCATTTCATCAAGCATAATTGTTTTTATTAATTATAATCGTATTATCATATTTTTGGTATCCTCGCAGAGTCGAAGAACCACAGATTGTCACACTGTTCGGTCCGGTAACATTTTTTCTCTCAACGAGCTGGTGCGTCAAAGACAGAATTATGATTCTTCGACTCTGCACATATACCAAAAATTGCTCCACATAATTATGGTATTTTTGTCGCTCCAAGTCTTCACCGCATAAGTTTTATAATAACGAGAGAGCATTAATTGCAAACACTTATCGTCGACATGAAAATCGTCCACGAGAATTGACTGCAATTCGCTCTCGTTGTTAAAAAACTTTTGTGAAGTGAGCATGAAGCGACAGATATACGTTAACATTTTTTTTTATCTTTGGTAAACGACTGGCCATATCAAAAACTTTAATTTTTTTTTTCATTTAATTTTTTTAACTCTGTTTTTTTTTGTCAGTCGAACGCCGTCGCTCTCGCAACGCCGTCTCGATCACCCGTGAGCTCCGATCCCGCCCGTTTGCCCGCGCCTGCCCGCGCTGCCTCGCCTCGCAGTCTAGCGCTACGGGGGTTTCTTTTTCGTCATCCGCCGGTGTTAACACAACGTCAACGTCTCGCGTGGTATCCCATTTTCACCGGTCGTCTCAGGAAGATTCCGTGTGGTGAGTCAATTTTTCTTATCAGTATATAGAATGCATTTCATTTTCGTATTCGGCACGTTCTCTCGGCGCGGAATTATATAAATACGCTGCAAATCACGAGAACGTGACCGCCGCCGGTCGTCCTAACCTCATATTTCGTTGTGCGATGCACCATTTTATCTCGCAGCGATTCGTGAGTCAACGTGCTTCAAACAATCAAATTCGAGTTCATTTCATCAAGCATAATTGTTTTTATTAATTATAATCGTATTATCATATTTTTGGTATCCTCGCAGAGTCGAAGAACCACATATTGTCACACTGTTCGGTCCGGTAACATTTTTTCTCTCAACGGGCTGGTGCGTCAAAGCCAGAATTATGGTTCTTCGACTCTGCACAGATACTAACAATTGCTCCAGATAATTATGGTATTTCTGTCGCTCCAAGTCCTCTTCGCTTCAGTTTTATAATAACGAGAGAGCATAAATTGCAAACACTTATCGTGGACATGAATATTGTCCACGAGAATTGGCTGCAATTTGCTCTCGTCGTTAAAAAACTTTTGTGAAGTGAGCATGAAGGGACAGATATACGTTAACATTTTTTATTATCTTTGGCAAACGACTGGCCATATCAAAAACTTTGAATTATCTTTTCTTTCAATTTTCTTAACTCTGCTTTTTTTGAGATAGTAGAACGCCGTAGTTCTCGCGACGCCGTCTCGATAACGCGCCAGCTCCGAACCCGCCCGTTTGATCGCGCCTGCGCTCATGCCTCGCCTCGCAGTAGCGCTAGGGGTTTCTCTTTCGTCTTCCGCCGGTGATAAAGCAATACCCGAATTACCGTCTCGTGCGGTATCCCATTTTCACTGTTCGTCTCAGGAAGATCTCGTGTTGAGTCTATTTCTCTTATCAGTTTATGGAATCTGCTTCATTTTCGTATTCGGCACGTTTTCTCGGCGCGGGATTCTATAAATACGCTGCAAATCACGAGGACGTGATCGCTGCCGGTCGCCGTAACCTCACATTTCGTTGTGCGATGCACCATTTTGTCGTGCGGTGTTTCGTGAGTCATCGTGCTTTAAAGAATTAAATTCGAGTTTATTTTATCGAAAATAATTGTTTTTTTTTTTTATTAGAATTGTATTATCAGATTGCGATTAGTGGTATCCACGCAGAGTCGAAGAACCACAAATCTGGCATTGACGCACCGTTCGGTCTGGTTACATTTTTTTACTTTCAACGGGCTGGTGCGTCAAAGCCGGAATTGTGGTTCTACGACTCTGCACAGATACTATAAATTACTCCAAATACTTACGTTATCTCTGTCGCTTCAGGTCCTCTTTGCATTAGTTTTTGATCAACGAGGAAGCATTAATTGCTAACAGTTATCGTGGACATGAAAATTTTCCACGAGAATAACCTGCAATTCGCTCTCGTTGTTAAAAACTTATGTGAAGTGAGCGTGAAGCGACAGATATACGTGAACTTTTTTTATCTTTAGCAAACGACTGGCCATATCAAAAACTTTTCTTTTTTTTTTTTAGAATTTTCTTAACTCTGTCTTTTTTTGAGATAGTATAACGCCGTAGCTCTCGCGACGCCGTCTCGATAACGCGCCAGCTCCGAACCCGCCCGTTTGATCGCGCCTGCGCTCACTGCCTCGCCTCGCAGTAGCGCTAGGGGTTTCTCTTTCGTCTTCCGCCGGTGATAAAGCAATGTTACCGTCTCGTGTGGTATCCCATTTTCACCGTTCGTCTCAGGAAGATCTCGTGTTGAGTCTATTTTTCTTATCAGTTTATGGAATCTACTTCATTTTCGTATTCGGCACGTTTTCTCGGCGCGGGATTCTATAAATACGCTGCAAATCACGAGGACGTGATCGCTGCCGGTCGCCGTAACCTCACATTTCGTTGTGCGATGCACCATTTTGTCGTGCGGTGTTTCGTGAGTCATCATGCTTTAAAGAATTAAATTCGAGTTTATTTTATCGAAAATAATTGTTTTTTTTTTTATTAGAATTGTATTATCAGATTGCGATTAGTGGTATCCACGCAGAGTCGAAGAACCACAAATCTGGCATTGACGCACCGTTCGGTCTGGTTACATTTTTTTACTTTCAACGGGCTGGTGCGTCAAAGCCGGAATTGTGGTTCTACGACTCTGCACAGATACTATAAATTACTCCAAACACTTACGTTATCTCTGTCGCTTCAGGTCCTCTTTGCATTAGTTTTTGATCAACGAGGAAGCATTAATTGCTAACAGTTATCGTGGACATGAAAATTTTCCACGAGAATAACCTGCAATTCGCTCTCGTTGTTAAAAACTTATGTGAAGTGAGCGTGAAGCGACAGATATACGTCAACTTTTTTTTATCTTTAGCAAACGACTGGCCATATCAAAAACTTTTCTTTTTTTTTTTTTAGAATTTTCTTAACTCTGTTGGGGTAGGGTTAATTCGTGCAAAAAAGGCACGTTTTTGTTAATTTTTTTTTGACGACACTGTTAAAATCTATTCAATAAAACCAATTGTACATCAAAGTATTACATTCGAAGAATATTGTGTATTTTTTTCATGAAGAAATATTAAAAAATACAGCAATGGCGGCATTTACTCGGAAGCGACTCGGAAAAAAGTAGAATTGCGGTGCCCATCAGAACTGGGTACTGGATCATCCGAAATTAAAAAACCAAAGTTCATTCGTTAGGTAATCGTTTTCCCCAGGTGACGCGGAACAGTTTTTTTCGAAATTTTGATTTTTCAGTTTTTGGGAACACTTTAACCCATTAACGTCCAAGCGTCCCGATTTTTTACCGAACTTTCAACGCGCTTATTTTTTATGTTATCGTCGTTGAAAAAAATTCGTTTGCAGGTATATCGACGTAGAATTTTATGCTCTTTCAGAATATCGGCTCAAAATTTCGATTAGACCCACAGAAAAAAAAATATGGCCGATTCAAGCGAGAAAAACGTGAAAATTTGTGAAAAAAACCTTTTTGTGCATTTTTTTTTGCAATGTTACCGCAATGAATTCGTACTGCAATCGTGATCAGAGGTGATCGGAATAGTTAAAGTTTAACAGGGAATTTTCACGTAATGATCGAACCAATCCTTTTTACAATATGGCGGCTAGAACGTAAATATTCTACAAAAACATAAGCTAATTTTTTTCTCGGAAACTATTGAGCTTAGCTCACATTATGTAAGGACAAAAATACCTTAGAATTGGTCAAAGAATATCCTCAAATTTTTCAAAAAATTTTTGAGATGATTTTTGGTTTTCCAAAATATCAAAAAAATTAAAATTGCAAAATTTTGTTTTTTCTTAAAAAATGTATCGACACAATACGAATTACTTTATGCGTAAATTTTTATGCAATCATTGAATCACTCCTTTTTACAATATGACGGCAAGAACGTAAATATGCTACAAAAATAAGCTAATTTTTTTCTCGGAAACTATTGAGTTTAGCACAAATTATCTAAGAACAAGAATATCTTAGAATTGGTCAAAGAATACTCTCAAATTTTTTAAGAAAAAAAAAAAAAAATTGTCAATTTTAATTATTTTGATATTTTGGAAAACCAAAAATCATCTCAAACATTTTTTGAAAAATTTGAGGATATTCTTTGACCAATTCTAAGGTATTTTTGTCCTTACATAATGTGAGCTAAGCTCAATAGTTTCCGAGAAAAAAATTAGCTTATGTTTTTGTAGAATATTTACGTTCTAGCCGCCATATTGTAAAAAGGAGTGGTTTGATCATTACGTGAAAATTCCCTGTTAAACTTTAACTATTCCGATCACCTCTGATCACGATTGCAGTACGAATTCGTTGCGGTAACATTGCAAAAAAAAATGCACAAAAAGGTTTTTTTCACAAATTTTCACGTTTTTCTCGCTTGAATCGGCCATATTTTTTTTTCTGTGGGTCTAATCGAAATTTTGAGCCGATATTCTGAAAAAGCATAAAATTCTACGTCGATATACCTGCAAACGAATTTTTCTCAACGCCGATAACATAAAAAATAAGCGCGTTGAAAGTTCGGTAAGAAATCGGGACGCTTGGACGTTAATGGGTTAAAGGGAAAAACGCGATTTTTCGGAAAAAAATCGGCTATTTTGCTACTGTAAAATAAAAAATTTTAATAAATTCGAAAAAAAAACTATTCCTCGTTACCCCGTAAAACATGTACAGAACAAGTATGCAAAAATTCAAAAGGATCGGTGCAGTAGTTTTGACGGTACGATGGGCACCGACTTTGAAAACGTGAGTTGTGGGAAAAACGCTTTAAAGTCGCGCTCGGCCCGGGCAGTACAGCAATCCGCGAGTATAAAAATATTCCACACATCGTCAATTTTGCTCCGATTGACTTGAAAATTTGACACAATATTCTTGAGGTATTATGAATTCAGTAAAAAATATAAAGTAAAAATGCAAAAAGAAAAATGTTAATACCCTACCCCCCCCCCCCCCCCCCCCCCCCCTTAATGCGCGAACCTTGCTCTGCGCCTGTACCCACCGATTAGATAAACCTCACATTCTCGTGTCTAGTTTGATAATAACCCCACACAATGTAATCACCGATTGCACTAGAACAAATTCTCCAGATGTCTTCTTCGACACTGCATGGGTTTAAAATGCGTCCCGTAGACCGAGGAAATCAATTATTTTCGCTTAAAACTTAACATTTCTACACAGCAAATATTCGCAACGATTTCTCATTCTCAGCTATCACCACGCCCTTCTTTTATTTTCAATAATTCAAATATAATAATATCCAAGCTATCGCTCTTAACGTTAAGGGATCGTCACAGTGTGACCCTCCGAAAAATCAATGATTTTCGCGAATTTTTTTTGTTAAGTTGTAATGAACTAACTGGTCTGGTTTTTTTTTTTAATAAATAAGTACATTCTTGAAGAATACAAACTGATTTTTTTATGTGCATTTCTTTAATGTATAATAATGATATAAATTGTTTAAATAGCTCGTGTAAATAAAAGGTCCTGCATTATGTCCACGATTGCGGCCGCAATTTTTAGCTGAACCAAAAATTTCAGAAAGATTATTAATCTGTAGGAAATTCGCTATCGCGCTATGAGAGCTTTTTTTTTTTGAAATTTGACAAAATGGCGGCGGTTTGAACGAAAATGATCGAATTTAACCCTTTTTTCGACAGTTTTTCGTAAAAATAAATAGGAAGATTTAATAAAAAAAAAAGCTCTCATAGCGCGATAGAGAATGACGTTAGAAATGTTCTCTCAAAATTTGAAATCGATATCGTCATAACTCTTCATTTGAGAGTGGACACCGTTTTGAAAAACAACATTCCGAGAAAAGTGCGTTTAAAGTTTGCACACGCCACTGTCACGCTGCAATCCCTTTCTCTAAGAAAGGCTGTAGCGACCGAAATAATTCGAATTTCGATAAAAAAATGTAACAGAATGTTTATAACCGTGTATACTATCTGATAATGAGAAAAAAAAAAAAAAAAAAAAATCGATTTTTTTTAATTTTACACTGTGACGATCCCTTAATATATTTTTATTCGTTCAGCATTTATAATGTACAAACGCCAATTCCGGTGAAATATGTACAAGTATAATTGTTATCGTTTGTAATTTTTTGAATAATAGATGGAAGCTCTTCCGGGTAAAAGAGCGGGATCAAGAATTTTCTTCTTGGGAGCTGAAGGCTACCACCTCGATTCTAGATATGAAAGGACGCCCTACAAGTACTATCGATGCGTAACAAGGACGTCACAAACAGCTTGCACGGCCACAGTTTACGTCCCGGAGGACGGTCCACCGCAAAAGGAAGGAGTTCATAATCACCCGACCGATCCCAATCTCAAAGATGACTGCTTATTCAGGCAGCTCGTGAAGAATATCGCTCAAGATATACTTATCGAACCGGAGGAAGTGCTGCGACAAGCTTGTACACGGTGTGTACTTTCTAAACGGAAAAAACAGTAAATAAGTGTGTTGTAGCGACTTCGGGATCGTCGTATCGAATCCGTCATTTTGAAAGTTGCCCATTGCGTTATATATCGTTAGAAGATAAACGCAGTCGTTTGGTGGTCACGATTATTGTCACTGAAACGTTTGGTGGTGATCTGTTTCGATAGAAAAGTATAAAAACTTTGTTCACTATTTGCTGGGATCGGTCATATGACCGCCTGAACCCAGCCGAATAAATGACCGATTCGATAGAATGAGTCTGCCTGGCGCTATTTGATGCGTAATGTTCAAAACGTCACTTTTGCGTCACCATGAAGGGCAGGGTATGGTATTTTCAATTTTTTTCCCATATTTTTTTTTTCAAATTAATATCGGACATTTCATACCGGTTCGACCTGGGTCAGCCCCTCGACCTCTGATTTGGTCGACATCTTTTATATGATTGGACCAACTCCAAAAAGTACTGGAATTTTTTTTTCAGTTTTTTTTATTAATATTTTTTTTTTTTTTTTTCATTTTTCAAAGCTAACATATCATTAGCCCAAATAAAAGAATCTGACTAAATTCTCAAAAATTCTGCATGAAATACCAAATTTTCTTTGCCTAAAACCAAAGTGGGTTTCGCTTCATTTTTCTATAATAAACTATTAAACAATTAAGAAACAAAAGAGGAAAAGTTATCAAATTTTTATAAAATATTGCTTTCTCCTACAAGTGCTTTCTTCTTTTTGTTAAATTTTTTTTTTTTTTTTTTTTTTTCGTAATTTTGTGACCATTTCTTTGGCCGTGGGTATTAAACAATGCTGTGTCTGAGTGTTTGGAATCGGTTTAGCGTCATTTAAGCTTCAAAAAGCATACGTCTGCAAATATTTTAATGAACATAACTTTGTATGAAGAGTCAGTATTGATACCAGACAATTTTTTTAAGTAGGTTAAATCGTTTGGAAAAATCTGATAGAATTCTAGGAAGTTCTATTTTACGAATAAAAATATTCTAGCAAAAATCAATCATTTTTCGATGTTTTTTAAATTATTAAAAATTTTTTTTTAAATAATTAAAAAATTTTTTTTAATAGAAGCAAATCTCGGCCCTCTCTTGTTTTAGCCTAAAAAAGGTTATTATTTCACGCAGAATTTAAAAAAAAATCAGATTTTTTTATTTGGGCTAACGATGTTACCTTTAAAATATCGTTAAAAAAAAAATAAATAAATAACCAATCTGAAAAAATGTTCAAGTACTTTTTGGAGTTCTAATCACGTAATAAAATGTTGACCAAATCTGAGAGGTCAAGGGTCCGACCCAGGTCGAATCGGTATGGAATGCTCCATATATAACATTTAAAGAATATTGTGTCCAAACGTCAAGTAAATCGGAGCAAAATTGTAGAAGTTGTGAGTGTTAGCGTATCCGTTGCCCCGCCTGACTCTCGACCTGCCGCGCAACTTTAGAGCATTCTTCTGGATGATATCATTTTCAAAGTCGGTGCACACGATAAATAAAAAATTAATTGACCGATTGTTCTGAAATTTTGTACAGTGCTTCTTCATATAATTCATCAGGTAAGCCTGGGAGGTTTTTTTTTAATTACTAATTTTACAAAGACAAATAGGCTGCTTTTTTCAGCGAAAATTGCATCCTTGACTTCAGTGACGCCAAAAATTAAAAAAAAAATAAAAATCCCCCAGCGTTACCTCGAAAAACATCTCTTCTAACGAATGCCGGTGGATTTTTTTGGTTTCTGATGATTGTACTTCGAGAAATCGTGTGCACGGCAAATCTACTTTTTTTTCGAGACGCCTCCGGAGATTGCCTGTCAATCGCTTAATTATACTTCTGTTCCATAAAACTTTAACAGAATATTCTTTAAATGTACTATTATGTGTAAAAAGATGAATTTAATTATCGCTATTTATATCGTCTCGAAAAATCCACAAAAATATGCCTTTTTTTTCACTGAAAATACCCTACCCTGCCCTTAAAGTCACACAAAGTCTAAATGAAAGCATAAAGTCGCAGAAAGTCTAAGTCTTGCTATAGCCAATGCTTGCGTATCCTAAGTTTGTTTATTACATTTGAAATGATAAGTTTTAACTTTCTAAAACAGCATGCCTGCAGCAGGAGATCGCTGTTCCGTTGAAGCGGTTAAAAGTTTAATTAAACGTGTGCGATTCGGGCTCCTTCCTCCGATTCCGAGGACACTGGCGGATTTGGGCGACGTGCTCGACAATTATGCACGGACACGCGACATTTATCGGGGAAAGGTCACTGCTGGTGGTTCAACAGCGCTTATATTCGCCCATAACGAAATGTTGGAGAACTTGAATCGTGCACAATGGCTACACATTGATGGTACTTTTTCGGTATGTAAATATATTATATTTATATGTTCCGTTTTTGTTTTTTTTTTTGTTAACGTAACCATATTGTCTTACACGTTATTTCCTATAGCGATGATTAAATTTAAAAAAATGATTTCTTATAATGACCAACAGAACATGCCTAGTTTATAATTTTTATAATAAAACGAGGGGAGATTCGTTCCATGCGCGCGATTAGTCTTATCGATAATCATCTTTCGTTTTTCCTCTATTAAAAAGTGCATGGGCCACCATTGTTGTCGATATAAATCGGGCTCTGATTGGTCGAGGGCCGTGACGACCGGCAGTCCGTTGTTTAGCAGCGCGAGATTTGACAGTTTGTCGTAATGAGCGCTGCAGCGCTGCTTAAGCTCCGGTCGCGCGCATAAGCGTGCGTACATGCTTCCTAGTTAATATAAATAACTCCATTATCAAAATGTTTCGCTGTACCTACATTCATTTTTAAAAATATAGAGGGATAATAATTATATTAATAACTAGAGCTTCGCCCCCTGCGCGCTTCGCGCGCCAACCCCCCACTCGCATTGTGGCATAATAAAAAATATCCCTCTATAATATCAAAAGATCTTGCCGGCGCCGCCGCCGCCACCACGAATTTTTGGAAATTTTGAAAATTCCCAAATCTTTACAGTCGCTCGAAACCCCGTAGCCGACTAGAAACCACTCACCCGAAATTTCATGGCCAACTCGAAACCACTCTCTTGAAATTCCATGGCCAACCCTAAAATACTCCCCCCAAATTTCAACAAAATTTTTGAAGATTTCAGAAATTTTCAGAAATTTTGAAAGTTTTGGAAATTTTGGAAATTTTGAAAATGAATACAAAAAATTCATAAATTTACCGTTGGGACTTAGAAGAAGGGACTGAAGCCGACATTACAATATCAGGAAACACGATCGAATACTTGGTCCTTAATGCGATAGTGAACATATTCTACAAGTAGGATTTGTTTCTTTTTCCATTTCTGGAAAATGCAAGTTCTTTATAAAAATGTGCGGAAACACGTTGTCATTTTTGTTCCATCAGTCGATTAACAGGGCATCGTATTTATGTAGGGTTGCCAACTCTTATCCAGATGCTATGCGGTTCTGGCGAACCTCGATGAAACCAGCATTGCTTGCGGCCGGAACTTGGACAAGTGGCCGCTTAGCTTAGCATCAGTGTATGGTTTTTCTGTGTCTGCGCCGAAATAAGTTACTTTGGTGTATACACAGAAGGAACATAATAGCAGGGCCGTCTGTATATTTTGGCAGTATCCTATCATCAACAGAAAATGCAGGTCAGTTTATTCGTGTCGGGCGCGGTTGCGAAGTGATCGGACCTAAAGGACACACTATCTTTCTGGTCTTTGAATTTGTTGCTAAACCATTTACACTCTTGCTTTCGCTCCTATCGTTTTAACGATAAAGTTAGTGTCCGAAAATAACTACTTCCTTCACCGATGTCTTGATTGTTTACTTGGGTTATGCTCATGCTTTCGCTGTTGTATTTTCCTTCTTTCTACACCTACGACTTTTCGATTTCAATTCAAAAGTTTATACTCTTTCCATGTTTTCAAAACAGTCATTCGTTTCCCTTTATTGTTCGTTTATATTCGTCCTCTTCATCTTGTGTGCTCAGGTTTAATTCCACTCTGGTGATTACGTTTAAATCTCTGACCGCCACTTTATTTGTTATATGTAATTCTAAATCAAGAACCGATGGTGTACCTCCACAACTGACAAGTCAATGTTCCGCACTCGTCACCTTTTGCTCTACGTCATTCAAAGTAGGATTTTGGTATCTTCATTCGCAATGTCTATCAAATATTTTATACTTAGTAATCGCGGATCGAGTCACTACTCTAAACTGCTTCATCTCAAACGTGAGCCTCGTGAACTCCTGTTGAAGAGAAAGGCCTTTTCCCCAACAGCCTTTCTCTCCAACAGGAGTTGGACTTCCGCTTCACACTTAAAACGAATTAAATTTGATTATTGGTCCGTCTTTCGCTCTGTACATTTTCTCGATTCTCGATATGATACTCAGCTTATTTTTTACCATCCACGCGATGTCTTGGCATTTTATCATCCCCGCAGTTTCCGAGATTTTCTGGACTTTGTTCTCGCTTCTATCTCCTTATTCTGTTCCATTTGTCAATTCATTCGTACGTTGCCCAGTTTCACTTTGAGTTGTTATCATTTTGTCTTTTTCCTCTGACTGCCAGATTTGCCTTCCTCTCCTTTCGCTCTTTAATTCTCATCTGCTTATCCCTTTTCCTATCTCGTTCCATGTTTCCTTTAAATTTTCTCGTCAGATCTTTCTCTATCGTCTCTTCTATTGCGCGCACTACTTCTCGAAAATTTCCTGCAACATTTTACTGTTTCTTTGCTCCCTCTACTTTCCGTTACACCGCGTTCTCCATTCCCCTCGTCGATTTCTTTGACCCTCTCCACAAACGTCCACCACAACTGACAGTATTGTTTCACCATCCTTATCACTTTGTTTCTTTTCCGTTTGACTGGTGATTCGTTCGATAACCCCTCCCAGGACTTTCTGTTGTGCCGTCTTTTCCTCGTTTCTTCTAACTTATTTTCCTGCACGTCATTGTGATTAGCACGTTTTGTTTTGTGTCCACTTAATTCCTCACATTAAACGTAATCTGCATGACACTAACGGAGGCGTATTGCCGCACTCATTATCGTCACACTTTAGAGGAACGCAACGCGGAACTTTTAGTGCATGGATTTTAAAAACAGGTGTAAATCAGGATTTTATTTATTTAAGGAGGTAGGAGCGCTACGCACTAGTCAAATGAGTGTTAACTTTGAAAAATCGTTTACACAAGTTTTACGAATCAATTGGCTATATTTTATAGTGATTTGTATAAAAATACATGTTCTTGACCAGGGAAAAATTTAATTGCAACGGATTTGCATAAATATTGACTGATTTACGCAAATATTTGAAAAGGTAATTTTCAGTCAGTTTTTCAAAGAATAAACCGTGTTTTTTATTCGATTTTGATTTATCGCGGCTCATTCTATTCCTTGAGAGATGCTTTACGTATTCACTGTCCAAATATTGGATAGTATTTACCGTTTAAAAATTACAGATGGTTGTTTACGAAGAAATTTTGTCGATGGGCAAACAAAAGACTGTAATGTTTAAACGGTGAATACTATCAAATATTTGGTCAGTGAATACGTAAAGCATCTCTCAAGGAAGAGAATGAGCAGCGATAAATCAAAATCGAACAATAAACACGGTTTATTCTTTGAAAAACTGACTGAAAATTACCTTTTTAAAAGTTTGCGTAAATCGGTCAATATTTATGCAAATCCGTTGCAATTAAATTTTTCCCTGGTCAAGAACATATATTTTTATACAAATCACCAAAAGCTACAGCCAATTCATTCATAAAACTTGTATAAACGATTTTTCAAAATTAACACTCATTTGAGTAGTGCGTAGCGCTCCAACCTCCTTGACAGTTTTGCTTCTTCACAGAGCAAGCTTTGTTTACATGATTTTATTTCTTTATTCAAACTATTCATGTCAGCATATTCAGAATCAGAGTATACCACCACTCCCAATGTACCATGTTAATCTTGACGTAGGTTGTTCCGAGAAGTCCGAAGGCGATGCAGCTGTGGATTCTTTTCATCCGGGAGGGGGATAAGGTAAATATAATAGTACTTTACTATACTAGTTCGTAAAAGCGGACTTTCGGCAAAGGTTGGAAAGTGGTTATGTAGCTGGCCGGGCGCGACAGTCCTCTCTTAATAAAGGAATAACGCAAATGGATGTGCGCATGCGCGCACAGTATTTTCGATACGGTTTTGAGTATTTTCGATACGCCTTCTCTAAAAACGCGCCTTTATGTCGCGGCCGGCCCGCACATAACCTGGCACTTTTCATGCATGAGTCAACAAAATTTAATTTTTCACACGAGTTAAAGTCCATAAAAATAAATGTAATGCGGTTACATAATTGCAGGGTTACGCCGCCGTGTTTGTATTATGCGAGAGACGCACGAAAGCCGTCTACGATGCCGTGTGGGAATTCATTCTTAACCTATGCCCCGAGATGACCAACAATTTACGAGCGGTGTGGACGGATTTCGAACAGGCTGCAATAGCAAGTTTACGGCAGTATTTCCCAAGGATTAAGATTCGCGGTTGTTGGTTCCATTTTTGTCGAGTAAGTTTTCACTTAACTATAATTAATGTAGAATGCGAAAATGTTCAACTAACACCGACTAGTTCCCCAAAATATATATATATATTCGTCAATTTATACCCAGTACGCGTCCTTTCGTACGTCCCTGGGATCCACCGATTTCCCTGAAAAACAAATATTTATCGTAGGCTGTGTACCGAAAATGGAAGTCGTTAAGGATGGAGCATCCGCCGAAAGAAATATTATATTTCTGCTGGGCTCTAGCGCTTCTCCCTGCTGATCGGTTCGCTGAGGGCTGTAGAGTAATCACCGATCTCGCTGACCCGCTGGCCATCGGAACCCTTCGTTCTTTGAACGACTTCACACATTACCTAAGACAGCAATGGATCCCTCTCGCCGAAGTTGTGTCAGTACACGGTACGCCGATTCGTACAAACAATGTAGCAGAGTCATTTAATCGTCACGCAACGAAAAAGTTGGGTGGGGCCCACCCTGGAATATGGTTATTTTTGGGTATGCTCTTGATTTTTTTTAATATCATTATAGTTCTGAGCACTTAACAAGAAAAAATGTCTTGCATGTATTATATTTCGCAGAAAAATTAGGCATAACGATAATCGACGAAATAACGAAGTTCAGGCGGTGGCGGGAAACTGGCCAGAATTGCCGAAGGCCGCAGCACAAGGCTTGGGTTAGAATAGACGAGAAGATCGCAGATCACCAGCGTCTCCTGGCCACTGGAAGGTACAAGAATTTAACTCCCATCTATCTTTAAGGCGACTAGGCAGCGAGATTTGGCAAGAAACGCCAAAAAATCAAATGGCATTTGTGTGGAAACGAATCGACATACATCTATTTTCTTTTTTGCAACGCTTTCATTCGAATTTTTGCTGTTGAATTCAGAGGCTGTGGTTCTATAAAAATAAATGTTTAATTGAGTAATTAACGATTGAACATGGCAATGCGTCTTGCGTTTTGCTCCCTTGTTGCCACGATGCCCACGGGTGACCGGATTAAGCTTTCGGATATGTCCGAAGGGAGATTTGTTGCCAACGGTTTATATATCAATATTTTTCAATGAAAATTTAGGAAAGTGTAGTTCAGATGTTGTATTATTATGTGACAATTAATTAAATAAATCCGCATTACCTGTATCGTCTGAAAGATTGTTGAAATATGCGTATTTTCTCAACAAATAAATAAAACTCGACGTGCCTTTAATTCAAACGCAACCTGCACGATGTCCATGGTGCGCGCTCCGTACTCCAAGCTCCGCTGAGCTCAATTTTTCGAATTATTTATTTTGCCTTGAGCTCCAATATGCGGAATGAATCGTAGTATAGGATTATGAAAAAAAAATAATCATCTAAAAAAATGTCGCTGCCTAGATCCGTTAACCCCTTCGTATTAATTCATTAATCCGCGGAATCAATATAAGTCTACGCAAAACTCATCTCTTTTCATCACAACTCATCTCTAGAAAAAAAATACACACCGAACATTGTTTAGCTTAGAGATAAGTTTGTGAGACTTGGGAGGTATCTACACGATCTACACTAATCGATCCCCAACCACAGGTACGATATAGAAGCGTTTCTGAGAGCGGCTACGACTCAGTACCAGTGCCGCGATCTCTTGTACGCCGTGCGGACTCTTCCAGCTGGTAAAATATAATTTTGTAAGGATTGTTCGATTTTGTATTGATCGGATTAATTTATGATTGTTCAGACGGGGAATTACAACACAACCTCCCACTCCCCGCGGACATTTTAAATCCCCCAAACGTGTTTCCAGGTAAATAAAGACAAAAATATAATCCCATTATAAGTAACGAATGCAATTTTTAAAAACGACTCGTTTGTTCTTCATTTTTAATGCCACTAGCAACAACATGCTTACTTCACTCGCACTCCTTGCTTTTCATTTATCTTTTCTTGTGGTCAATACAGCCATTTAAAATGAGCGCGATACGTAACCCGTCAGCGACCATGACAGTCCGAAATCAAATTTATATCGAAGCCGCTTTTTAGGCACTCACGTTTTAAAAAAACGCACCAAGAGTGCCTATTGAATTCGCTGTCCAAGGGTGTAAATACGTTTTTTAGGGAAAATGTTAATATAATTTTATTTATACCTCCCCCTGGGGTTTGCCCCCCAATGGGGGTTTGGGGGGGCGGAGCCCCCCAACAATAGCCCGGCGCCCCGCAGGGGCGACCGGGTTGCTTGTTCAAATTTATACTGGTTTCAGTATTTTGATATATTTCGATTTTCGATGTGTCATATCCTTTTTAAGAGAGAAATAATTGTTGGATTACGTAATTTTGTAAAATCTTTCCTACGTAGATGTTCCTGCTGAGGCCAGAGGAACGCGCAGGCCAAGACGGCGAGTCCGGAGGGTCGGGGAGTACGTACTTGGCAGCGGTAAGTTCCTTATTCTCCTTTTTCATCTATAAACTAGTGAACCTATTACTCGGATTAACCAACTATTCTGAAAACACGAACTAATAAGTAACTTAAAAAATGTGCTTAGACGAATCAAGTGCTGTTGAAGTAGCCCCATCAGACTCTGACTGTAAGTTCTTATCACGGAAACCTTTAGTGCATCGATTATCCGATCTTTATTTCAAATATTGCAGTCGTTCTATTTGTTTATTTTCGAACTCAACGATTTTCCTACTAAATAGACGATCCTGCTCAGGACCTGCCTGAACGGAGAGGTGGCAACCATGAAAATGACGAAGGTAACTCGTTTTTTCATCCGATAACTACTAACTAATGTTACAAACGTAGACTAATCAATTTATTGCTTTTAAACCAGAACGTCTTGCGAATGTGGCTGATGGTGCACTGGATAACAACGGTAAGCAGTCATAAGTCAGGAGTGGAGTGATTTTATTTTTAGCGGTCTAATTTATAGCAACCCATATAAGTTTACTTATATCCACAGAATTAGAATCTAACGCAAGCTCGTTGACTGATGAAAGTAGCGACGAGTCACATGTGGCACACCCTACATCGGCTAGTGATGGTGAGTTATTTAATTGTAACTAAAAAATCTAAATCCGAATCCAAGCCGAAGGCTAGGGTTGCACTCACACGAGTTAGAAAGTGTTTCGCACGAGTATCGTGCGTGGAATGCTTTTCCCGCACTAGTGGCATAACATTCAGTGAAATAGGTATTTCACTGAATCGATTATCCGATCTTTATTTCAAATATTGCAGTCGTTCTATTTCACGCACTAGTGGCATAACATTTTATACGGAATTCGTGCGAGAAACTTTTTCTGATCTCGTGTAATTGCAACACTCGCCTTCGGCTCGTGCTGCGAACTCACACTCGTCAGGAAAAAGTTTTATTGCACTAGTATCGTAATGTACTATTATGTCACGATGTGAGAAAATTCAGATTAACTCACGCGAATTGTGCGTAAAAACGCATTGTACGCAGAGAGTAACAAAATATATATTCAGTTTCAGAAGCAGCTGGAAATCCAACCGCGAATAGTAGAGCGTCGCGTAGAAACGGAGGCCGTCGCGGCTGCCGACGTGGCGGTCGTCGCGGTCGGGGCCGAGGTGATGTGGCCCGTGGTGCCCGTGGTGCCCGTGGTGCTCGTGGTGCTCGTGGTGCGAGGGGCAGAGGCCGTGGAGCGAGAGGGCGAAGACCTGTCGAGGAGGTAGACCCCCACTTAGTCACAAGCTCCTCCGATGAATCAGATGTGGTCGTCGTAAATCCGATACACATTTCATCGCAGGATTCCAATAGTGGTGAGAAACAAATAATCCTTAATTACTTTATTTGCATCAAACTTCCTATGCTTTGCTCACCATAGACGTCGAAGACATTCCGGAACGAGCAGTCAGGCCTGACCAGCAACTAGCCGAGGAGGAGCCAGCTGCCGTCGCAGTCGCGGACGAGCGAGCTGACGTCGCAATCGCGGACGAGCGAGCTGACGTCGCCGTCGAGGACGAGCGAGCTGCCGTTGTAGTCGCGGACGAGCGAGATGCCGTTGCAGTCGCGGACGAGCGAGATGCCGTTGCAGTCGCGGACGAGCGAGTTGCGGATGCAGTCGCGGTCGAGCGAGCTGCCGTTGCAATCGCGGACGAGCGAGCTGACGTCGCAGTCGAGGACGAGCGAGCTGCCGTTGTAGTCGCGGACGAGCGAGATGCCGTTGCAGTCGCGGACGAGCGAGATGCCGTTGCAGTCGCGGACGAGCGAGTTGCGGATGCAGTCGCGGTCGAGCGAGCTGCCGTTGCAATCGCGGACGAGCGAGATGCTGTTGCAGTCGTGGACGAGCGAGATGCCGTTGCAGTCGCGGACGAGCGAGATGCCGTTGTAGTCGCGGACGAGCGAGATGCCGTTGCAGTCGCGGACGAGCGAGTTGCAGATGCAGTCGCGGTCGAGCGAGCTGCCGTTGCAATCGCGGACGAGCGTGCTGCCGTTGCAGTCGCGGACGAGCGTGCTGCCGCTTCAGTCGCGGACGAGCTAGCTGCTGTTGTAAATGCGCAAAACCCATACGGAAATGGTGAGAATATTTTATTTTTATTTTTACGTTATCATATAAAGGAAGCTTTGATTTCGTTACATTTCGTGACATTCAAATTGTATGGATTTTTAAATATTTGTATGAATCTTCATTTTGCTCTAACATGCGTAAAAAAAGATATATACGATTACTTACAGCAGTGGCTTTGTAAAAATAAAAATTAATGAGGATGCAATCTGCAATGTTCTTCTTTGCATTTTTTTCTGATTTCCATTGTGTCCTCATTCGGGTATTTACGTAACCCTTCTCTGTTTCTCCTGTTACTCTCTATTCGCACTTTGCTAAGTTACCTAAACTACAACGCACTCGCAGCCGACTTAGCTGCATTGTACCACATTTGCTAAGGGCACGGGGAAACTGTGGAAAACCTGTGTTGGTACTGATGGACCTATATTCGACTGATACCTACATGTTCAACATCAAGGTCTCAGATAGCAATATAATTATTTTCAGCTTCCCGTTCAAAGAAAAAAAATTTACGCCGCAAACGACGTCGGCAGCAATTGGCCGCTGCTGCAGCAACGGGTGTGCCGCCGCCACTTCGCGGCCAGAAGCGACGCCGCAGGAACAGGAGTAAATCTAAAGGTAACATTACATACTTTTTTCTAAGAACACGTTCTGAAATCGTGTACTTTGAAAAAAGCTACTGTATCTATTACGGATGGAAATTGACGGAGCTTGATTTCTAGCCTTTTATAATTTAAAAAAAATCACATACATAGCTAAAATAATATTAATTACTAACACATAATCCCTATTAGCAAATAATGAAGAGACGCTGTAGCGTCTCCAACCTCTCTACCATAACGACCATCGAGTACTTGGCGTAATTAATAAAAGATTATGGCCCGGCGACTTTGCATCCGTAATAATGTTACTAGTGTATATTACAACTATATTTCTTCTTCATTACGCTTTCTCATAGAGGAAGCTTTGTTTGATTTGTAATGACCGTAAGTCATTCCCATGACAATCAATCGACACGATGAGTCGTGGTGAAGAAGCCTTGTCCTCAAAAAGCATTACGAGTCGGGAGAAAAAGTTTATCTGGACAACGTCCTTAAGAGGCGTCTCGGCTCTTCGAGATAAAGTAGATGTTATGTGGCGACTATTATTTCACGAATAATTAGCCGAGATTAGGTTCGTTGCACGAATAAGCTTTGAAAAGAGTATCACAAGAAACAATTTGTTTTTTTAATGTCCCAAAATAACGTGAACAAAACGCGATATAAAGCAATATATCATATATAAATAAACGACGCGTTAATGTACGCGGTTAAAATCACACAGGGCTATATTTACGAAGGCTGTCAGAGCTGAATATTTGGTTAGATACAAAGCAGGCGAAATCAAGAACGGAACTGAATTACAAATAAATAGTTAAGTCGAGGAAGACAGTGTCGGGTGGTGTGTTTGGTGACCGCGATGTGGTCGCAAAGTGTCGCACGCGGCCGGCGAAAAAAGTATTCAACGCGATTTTATTAGGATGGAGGGAGCGAGCGAAAATTGAATGAAAGAATTTTAGTAATGATTTGTGAATTTTTTTAAAGCAAAAAAATGGCCAGAACGTAACAGTAGATCTGAACAATATTTCTTTAAAATGCATTACGGCCCTCCGGTGAATGTTTATATCGACAAAATGCCCTCCATAAGCGTTGCGACCCTCCATTGGAGATATCACTTGTAACTTAATTCTTATTAAACAACATAGAGTAGATAAATTAGCTCTTCTACAATTTTGAGATATGATCAAAGCGAGTTTTGACAAGTCGTAAGCATGCATCACTGCAGCCGAGCACGCGTCCACTTAGTGGACTTGTGTGCTCTTGCCCGCGTTTTTCCGAACGTGGATGCGGACGATGGACTCACAGCTCGATTACACATAAAAATATATGCTATACTTTATACCCGCATAGCTACTCTATGTTTTTATATAAATAAGCTACAGTAGTAACATTGTGAGATGCAATCGAAGTGACGATTAAATTACATTCTGTTAACTTATCAATGGAGATTTGATTATTCGTAAGCATGCAGCGTAAGCTGCAGCCGAGCACGCGTCTGCCTAGTGGACATGTGAGTGCTTGCCTTCGTTTTGCGGAACGTGGATGCAGACGATTGTATTGAATCTCCAATGTTTGGTATTACAGAAACCGGGCGTTTTTGCACTATTTATATCAGTTTTTATATGGCCTACACAAAAAATTGCAATGCGTCACGATTCCTTTGTGTCTGACAATACTGAAGATCAATGGGCGGGGGGCGCGAATATATCGTTAAAATTGAAGGAAAAAATCGTAAAAAAGTGCTACGACCCAAATCATGGTCACGAAATTTATTTTCGTAAAATATGTACTTACCTATACCATCGTTCTCAAGTCACATATTAAGTCACAGACCCTGTTTTATTGATCGCGCGATAACTGTCGTAATTTTCGTTGGATGTTGTTCAAATGTGGCACGCGAGTAGGCTATCATAAAACGTTTGGGATTGTAGATGACACGAATAGGTTGGAAAATTCAGATTTCACAACACTTTAAAATTAAAAAAAAAAACGTTTTCACGCTACAATCTCCGCAAATTGAGAGATATCGGGCTGAAATTTTGTACGTAAACAGACTACTATTAAACCATGATATCTGCTAAATTTGGCGGCAATCGGCAAAGCGGTTCTAATGTTTTTGCAAGTTTAATTTTTTTAATTTAATGGCTGTAAGTACTTTAACTCCTGTCAATTCTGAGCCATCCGACTGCAATTTTCAACATGTCATCACGTTTGTTGATTATCAGTAATGAATTTTGTCAAGTTAACGGTCATTATGTCGGTGAATCTCGATTTTTCTGCATGAACAATAAAAAATGCTGTGACAAATTTTTTTTTTATTATTTTTTTCAGAGTTATCTCAAATTTTGTTCACATATGGACAACTATGAACCAAGGTATGAGTAAAAATTTGTTTGAGTACAAGCACATTATTTATCTTCTGCTCCATTCTCCCAAAGGCTCTATTGGGAGTCTTTTTACTCCAAAGTTCGAATTTTCGATAATTTTTTCGACATATTTAACCCGAAAGAAAGGGTTTCTGTACACGCTACCTTTCAAAATGTAGGTATATACTTCGATAGTATTACTGAGAGTAACTTCCCAAAATTTCATTCAAATCAGTCGATAATTTTTTTAACTGCAGCACAAGCAGTTTTTGAATAAGTAGTTTCGAGATAATCGCGTTAAAGTTTCAACACGCTCCTGCGTTTCAGTGTCCCTGTGCTCTAGATTATATGCGATAACCCCGCAAATATTCAGTATTTAGAGTTGTCCTTTTGAGTAAAAATTCTAATGGTATTCCCCTTCATTCTAGCTTAAAATAATAGTCGTAACATACACTAATGCTTTATTTATTCCCCAGGTCCCCAATGTGTGGTGTGCATGATAAATGATCAGACACACATTGTGGTCCCATGTGGCCACAACAGCTTCTGCGAACAATGCCTTCAGCGTGTTGCTGCTAATGACAAAAAGTGTCCGTTGTGCCGTGTCCAGTTCACCACATATTGTCGTGTCTTCAGATCTTCTCAGGTATGACGACGCCAATTCTCTGCACATATCCCTTTCCTTCATGCCCCCTCCCCGTCCCACGCCCTTGACCTCATCTCATATTATTCATATTTCGAACAAGTTTTGTGAGTTTTTTTGCTTGCTCATAGCAGAAGCTTTGTTTTCATAATTTTTTTTTCGAGATTTTCATGCCCGTATGCTTAGAATTGTCGAAAACGTCGAGAAAAGTAGTTTAGAAAAAACGTACGCGTGCGTGTGCGTGTGCGCGTGTGTGCGCTACCGAGTCTCTTGATTTCACCAATTATAGTTATTAATTTTTGTTGCATTACGTCTCCTCAGTGACATCGGGACATTGGAATCGCAAAGAAATGGAGAAACCACAAGGAAAAAAACTCATTATTGTAATGAAAATCAACATTGATTCAAGAAGACGTCCGGATCACGGGCTGCCAATATCTGTGATTACTTGAAATACATCTGCAGTAAAATGCATTTTTTTACTTTTACACATCAGAATCAATAATTGTAAGAATAATTTGTCATTGTTGCAATATGTTATGTCCACACAATGATTTGACCTGTACTTGGATTCAGTGCTTATGGACTTGCTTTAAGATGTTTGAGAGGTTGATACATTCGAATACATGATTGTACGAATAATTTGTGTTCTTGTTATGTTATCCACCCACTGGCGATCTCGCGTTACGTTCCCCGGCGTTTAAAGCTCCTCAATTTTTTTTTTTTTTACGGCAGATTGCAATGCCGGTTTTAGTTGCATAAGGATTGGGACACATTTCCGAAGATATGTGCCAAGCCTGAATCGTCTCCGTCCTCCGGACAACGTTTCCCCTGTAAACAACGATGCGCCTGGCGATCTCGCGTGATGTTGCCCGGCGTTAAAAGCTCCTTAATTTTTTTTAAGACAAATTGCATTGCCGGTTTTAGTTGCATAAGGATTGGGACACATTTCCGAAGATATGTGCCAAGCCTGAATTGTCTCCGTCCTCCGGACAACGTTTCCCCTGTAAACAACGATGCGCCTGGCGATCTCGCGTTACGTTCCCCGGCGTTTAAAGCTCCTTAATTTTTTTAAGACAGATTGCATTGCCGGTTTTAGTTGCATAAGGATTGGGACACATTTCCGAAGATATCTGCCAAGCCCCAAGTGTCTCCGTCCTCGACAACTTTTCCTATCTAAACAACGATGCGCCTGGCGATCTCGCGTGATGTTCCCCGGCGTTAAAAGCTCCTTAGTTTATTTTTAAGACAGATTGCATTGCCGGTTTTAGTTGCATAAGGATTGGGACATATTTCCGAAGATACCTGCCAAGCCCCAAGTGTCTCCGTCCTCCGGACAACTTTTCCCATCCAAACAACGATGCGCTTGGCGATCTCGCGTGATGTTGCCCGGCGTTAAAAGCTCCTTAATTTTTTTTAAGACAAATTGCATTGCCGGTTTTAGTTGCATAAGGATTGGGACACATTTCCGAAGATATGTGCCAAGCCTGAATTGTCTCCGTCCTCCGGACAACGTTTCCCCTGTAAACAACGATGCGCCTGGCAATCTCGCGTTACGTTCCCCGGCGTTTAAAGCTCCTTAATTTTTTTTAAGACAGATTGCATTGCCGGTTTTAGTTGCATAAGGATTGGGACACATTTCCGAAGATATCTGCCAAGCCCCAAGTGTCTCCGTCCTCGACAACTTATCCTATCTAAACAACGATGCGCCTGGCGATCTCGCGTGATGTTCCCCGGCGTTAAAAGCTCCTTAGTTTATTTTTAAGACAGATTGCATTGCCGGTTTTAGTTGCATAAGGATTGGGACATATTTCCGAAGATACCTGCCAAGCCCCAAGTGTCTCCGTCCTCCGGACAACTTTTCCCCTGTAAACAACGATGCGCCTGGCGATCTCGCGTTACGTTCCCTGGCGTTTAAAGCTCCTTCATTTTTTTTAAGACAGATTGCATTGCCGGTTTTAGTTGCATAAGGATTGGAACATATTTGCGAAGATATCTGCCAAGCCCCAAGTGTCTCCGTCCTCGACAACTTTTCCTATCTAAACAACGATGCGCCTGGCGATCTCGCGTGATGTTCCCCGGCGTTAAAAGCTCCTTAGTTTATTTTTAAGACAGATTGCAATGCCGGTTTTAGTTGCATAAGGATTGGGACACATTTCCGAAGATATGTGCCAAGCCTGAATCGTCTCCGTCCTCCGGACAACGTTTCCCCTGTAAACAACGATGCGCCTGGCGATCTCGCGTGATGTTGCCCGGCGTTAAAAGCTCCTTAATTTTTTTTAAGACAAATTGCATTGCCGGTTTTAGTTGCATAAGGATTGGGACACATTTCCGAAGATATGTGCCAAGCCTGAATTGTCTCCGTCCTCCGGACAACGTTTCCCCTGTAAACAACGATGCGCCTGGCGATCTCGCGTTACGTTCCCCGGCGTTTAAAGCTCCTTAATTTTTTTAAGACAGATTGCATTGCCGGTTTTAGTTGCATAAGGATTGGGACACATTTCCGAAGATATCTGCCAAGCCCCAAGTGTCTCCGTCCTCGACAACTTTTCCTATCTAAACAACGATGCGCCTGGCGATCTCGCGTGATGTTCCCCGGCGTTAAAAGCTCCTTAGTTTATTTTTAAGACAGATTGCATTGCCGGTTTTAGTTGCATAAGGATTGGGACATATTTCCGAAGATACCTGCCAAGCCCCAAGTGTCTCCGTCCTCCGGACAACTTTTCCCATCCAAACAACGATGCGCTTGGCGATCTCGCGTGATGTTGCCCGGCGTTAAAAGCTCCTTAATTTTTTTTAAGACAAATTGCATTGCCGGTTTTAGTTGCATAAGGATTGGGACACATTTCCGAAGATATGTGCCAAGCCTGAATTGTCTCCGTCCTCCGGACAACGTTTCCCCTGTAAACAACGATGCGCCTGGCAATCTCGCGTTACGTTCCCCGGCGTTTAAAGCTCCTTAATTTTTTTTAAGACAGATTGCATTGCCGGTTTTAGTTGCATAAGGATTGGGACACATTTCCGAAGATATCTGCCAAGCCCCAAGTGTCTCCGTCCTCGACAACTTATCCTATCTAAACAACGATGCGCCTGGCGATCTCGCGTGATGTTCCCCGGCGTTAAAAGCTCCTTAGTTTATTTTTAAGACAGATTGCATTGCCGGTTTTAGTTGCATAAGGATTGGGACATATTTCCGAAGATACCTGCCAAGCCCCAAGTGTCTCCGTCCTCCGGACAACTTTTCCCCTGTAAACAACGATGCGCCTGGCGATCTCGCGTTACGTTCCCTGGCGTTTAAAGCTCCTTCATTTTTTTTAAGACAGATTGCATTGCCGGTTTTAGTTGCATAAGGATTGGAACATATTTGCGAAGATATCTGCCAAGCCCCAAGTGTCTCCGTCCTCGACAACTTTTCCTATCTAAACAACGATGCGCCTGGCGATCTCGCGTGATGTTCCCCGGCGTTAAAAGCTCCTTAGTTTATTTTTAAGACAGATTGCAATGCCGGTTTTAGTTGCATAAGGATTGGAACATATTTGCGAAGATATCTGCCAAGCCCCAAGTGTCTCCGTCCTCGACAACTTTTCCTATCTAAACAACGATGCGCCTGGCGATCTCGCGTGATGTTCCCCGGCATTAAAAGCTCCTTAGTTTATTTTTAAGACAGATTGCAATACCGGTTTTAGTTGCATAAGGATTGGGACACATTTCAGAAGAAACCTGCCAAGCCCCAAGTGTCTCCGTCCTCCGGACAACTTTTCCCATCCAAACAACGATGCGCCTGGCGATCTCGCGTTACGTACCCCGCCGTTTAAAGCTCCTCAATTTTTTTTTAAGGCAGATTGCAATGCCGGTTTTAGTTGCATAAGGATTGGGACACATTTCCGAAGACATCTGCATCTGTGAAGTTTATTCACTAATATGTATAGAATTACTGTGTCATTGAAACTGCATCAGCGAACGTTCCTGAAAATTCAGCCTCCAACTCAAACATGCCATGAGTTTTGGCTGTAACTGATAAGATCTTCTAACTGTATAATTGCGTGCTGAAAAATAAACATCTTGCAATAAAACTTCATCCGACGTGGCACTCTCAATCGCCAACACGTAAATAAGTAAGTATTAATTGACAATGGTAACAGCGAATAATTGTGATTATTCTGCCAAACTCAAAAATGGTGTGAGTTTCGGCGGAATATAATATCATTTAAGTGCAGAGATACGAACAGTAAAATTGTATGGTGTCGAGCTTTCGGTGTCGACATTTCGGCGTGTCGAGTTTTCGGTGTCGACATTTCGGCGTGTAGAAATTTCGGTGTCGACATTTCGGCGTGTCGACTTTTCTGTGTCGACATTTCGGCGTGTCGACTTTTCTGTGTCAACATTTCGGCGTGCCGATTTTTTTGTGTCGATGTTTCGGCGTGTCGAATTTTAGTTTCGTCGTGTCGAGTCTTTGGTGTCAACTTTTCGATGTGTCGAGTTTTTGTTTAGTCGTGTAGAGCCTTTGGTGTCGACTTTACGACGTGTCGACTTTTTTGGTGTCGACTGTCTGGCATGTCGAGTTTTTGGTGTCGACATAGTGAACCGATTCTACAATTGCACTGTGTAAAGTTTTCAGTGTTCAGTTCTTTGGTGTTGAGATGATCCCGTGCACAGCCGCACCGTATAAACCTTTCGAATACAACAGGCGCGTGTCGGGCTATACCGTGTGCAGTTTTCGGTGTTTACTATTTTCGTGTATACTTGCCCGCGTGTACAGTTCATTGGTGTATACACTTTGTATACACCGGCCAACGTGCACAGTTGCGGGGTGTACAGTTTTCGGTGTAAGGTACTTTTGTATTGAACTGCCTGCGTGTACGGTCGTTCGGTGTAGACTTTTTGTGTCGACCTACTCTTGTGTAGACTTGGGAGGTGTACAGTCGGCCCCCACCCTATTGTTATTGTTATTGTTATTGTTATTGTTATTGTTATTGTTATTGTTATTGTTATTGTTGTTGTTGTCGTTGTCGTTGTCGTTGTCGTTGTCGTTGTCGTTGTCGTTGTCGTTGTCGTTGTCGTTGTCGTTGTCGTTGTCGTTGTCGTTGTCGTTGTCGTTGTCGTTGTCGTTGTCGTTGTCGTTGTCGTTGTCGTTGTCGTTGTCGTTGTCGTTGTCGTTGTCGTTGTCGTTGTCGTTGTCGTTGTCGTTGTCGTTGTCGTTGTCGTTGTCGTTGTCGTTGTCGTTGTCGTTGTCGTTGTCGTTGTCGTTGTCGTTGTCGTTGTCGTTGTCGTTGTCGTTGTCGTTGTCGTTGTCGTTGTCGTTGTCGTTGTCGTTGTCGTTGTCGTTGTCGTTGTCGTTGTCGTTGTCGTTGTCGTTGTCGTTGTCGTTGTCGTTGTCGTTGTCGTTGTCGTTGTCGTTGTCGTTGTCGTTGTCGTTGTCGTTGTCGTTGTCGTTGTCGTTGTCGTTGTCGTTGTCGTTGTCGTTGTCGTTGTCGTTGTCGTTGTCGTTGTCGTTGTCGTTGTCGTTGTCGTTGTCGTTGTCGTTGTCGTTGTCGTTGTCGTTGTCGTTGTCGTTGTCGTTGTCGTTGTCGTTGTCGTTGTTGTTGTTGTTGTTATTATTGTTATTATTATTATTGTTATTGTTATTGTTATTGTTATTATTATTATTGTTATTGTTATTGTTATTGTTATTGTTATTATTGTTATTGTTATTATTGTTATTGTTATTGTTACTGTTACTGTTATTATTATTATTATTGTTATTGTTATTGTTATTGTTATAATTGTTATTGTTATTGTTATTATTGTTGTTGTTGTTGTTGTTGTTGTTATCATTATTATTAATTATAAT
Source organism: Itoplectis maculator (assembly GCA_964034905.1). Taxonomy (NCBI): domain Eukaryota; kingdom Metazoa; phylum Arthropoda; class Insecta; order Hymenoptera; family Ichneumonidae; genus Itoplectis; species Itoplectis maculator. Next base: position 12,981,691 of record OZ035853.1, on the reverse strand, counting down.
AATGATAACATATATAGTTGTTGTTGTTGTTATCATTATTATTAATCATTAATAATTATATTCCTGGCTGGCCTCAGTAAAATAAAAGCCGCGAGGGGTAACGGACAAGTGTCCGAAAAGCTGATTCCTTCTTTACCGGAAAGTTCTCTGTCCGTCCAGTGATTTCCAAACGTTTCACTCTCCTGAAACTTGCACCGGCCAATCATGATACAGCATTCCGTTAAATGAATAAAATTTCAAGGAATGCTCAATCTGTGATTGGCTGATGCAAGTTTCAGGAGAGTGAAACGCTTGGAAACTTGCCTTGACGGTACAGAGAACTTGTCGGTAAAGAAGTAATCGCTATTCGGACATCTGTCCGTTACCCGCCGTGGGATCCGCGCGCGGTTCGCGCATGTTTCTGCGTTCATGGACATCGGGAAACGCTTCTTCATGCGTCCGATAGGTGGCACTTTCATAGATCGACATCGCGCCCGTCGCGTACATTCGAATCATTCTGCGTCCGCGGGCTATTCGTTAATACGTTATTAAAACACTGTTGCTTTGATCGTAGTCGCGTCGCGAATATTAATCATTTAGTGATAATGGATCCGGCGAATCCGATTCCCGGGCCAAGCTCTCGTGAAGACGATCAAGATGAACCACCGACAAAGCGCGTAAGAAAAAAAACTTTTCTCGATGCATGGTTAGAAATTCCGGAGTTCACCGGCTGGCTGCAAGCAGTGCAAGACGACGAGACGAAAGCGTTTTGCACTTGCTGTCAGAAAAAAATAACCTGCGGCAAAAGCGAAATAACAAAACATGCCAAAGGTGTGACGCATATTCGAAAGCGCGCGCTTGCGGTTCGAATCGAGGAGCCTGCTGTCGAGCCAGACGCGGCCCATAAGGCCGCGGTGAAGTCCGCGGAAATAAAATTAGCAGCTTTCTATGCTGAACATAATATCGCGATTCAAACAGTAGATCACTTGATACCGCTAGTAAAAGACGTTTTCCCGGACTCTCGGATCGCACAGGACGTTACGCTCGGCCGAACCAAGTGTACACAAATAATAACAAAATGTCTTGGCGCGAGAGAACTAGAAAAATTAGTCGAGATTTTAAAAGTAAGAAAGTTTTCGGTGCTCGTTGATGAGAGCACTGATATCACCGACACGAAAACCCTTTGCGTGCTCGTTCAATTCGTTTCACCTCAGACGAAACTCGTCGTAACAGAGCTTTTGGAGCTAGTAGAGCTAGATGCTAGAGATTGTTCGGCTGATAAATTATATGCGGCATTCAAATCTTGCCTCGAGTCCAAAGGGGTCCCCATTACTAACGTTATCGGCATGGCTTCCGACAACGCATCGGTTATGACGGGGATACATCACTCGTTTATGACGCATTTGAAAACTGACGCGCCGGGCCTCATCGTTTTAAATTGCACTTGCCATTCGTCAGCTCTCGTCGCCAGTAAAGCTTGCTCGATGTTGCCTCGCTCCTGCGAAGAGTTACTGAGAAGTATTTCCACGTACGTGTCCGGCAGTGCGAAACGTTGTGCAGTACTCCGAGAGTTCCAAGAACTCTTAGATATAGAGACTCGAAAAATTCTGAAGTTGTCAGACACGCGATGGCTTTCAATGCAGAAGTGCGTCACCAGAATCCTCGAAAACTGGGACCCTCTTAAGATGTATTTTGCGTATGCCGTAAACGAGGATAAACTGAAATCAGCGGAGACGATCTTAGGGCATTTGAGTAACCACATAGTCAAGGCCTACTTGCTTTTCCTGAAGTATTCGCTTAACTTTTTCAACGCGTTTAATGCTTTATTTCAGTCAAAAAAAGTGCTCATTCACAAGCTCGCCGAAAACAGCAGGTTTCTCGTATCGCAAATCGGGAGTCATTTTTTAAAACCTGAGGTTGTCGAACGTCTCACAAAGGGCACCTTGATCGTCGCTCACCCGCATAATTTCCTCCCCCTTGATCAGGTTATTGTCGGTCCCGAATGCGAGGAACTTTTGCGTGGACTTCCGTCAATCCACGAACAACCGATACGACAAGCTTGTCTACAGTTTTATGTAATGGCTGTGACGGAAATTCAGAAGCGACTTCCGCTGAAGCCTTCATTTTTGGACGATTTGCGATTTTTGGACCCACATATCGCTCTTAATATTGAGAATAGAGGAAGCCCTAGAGATTTGTCTGAAATTGCTGCGCGCTTTGGAGAGTTCGACCTCACAAAATTAGCATTCGAGTGGAATACATTGCCATCAGCATTTAACGATGAGAAAAAAAAGAGCTCCTCACTCTCAACGTAGATGCATTTTGGAAAGAGGTAGCTCTCACACTGAACCCGTTGGACGAGCAAACGTTTCCTACTTTAGATAAACTAGTAGATCTAGTACTGTCGATTCCCCACTCGAATGCAGAGGCTGAACGCATATTCTCCGTCGTTACCGATGTAAAAACGAAAAAGCGAAATAGTATAGGTCACAAGTGCCTTAATGCCATCTGCCAGGTAAGATCGGCTTTTCACAACGCCGGAGTAGACTGTAGAAGCTTTCAAGTCGATGCTGAGCACTTGCAGCTCCATAATAGTGCTAATTTATATGCGATAGAAGAACCTGACAAACTGTAAACAAACTTGGTCGGTTACGAGAAACGAAACTACGATCAAAGTTAACAAAAAAATAAGCACATTGAAGAAAAAAATGTAAATAAATAATCGGGCAAAATAAACAACGAAAAGATAAATCGGGCTCATAAAAAAAAATGTAAATAAATAATCGGATGCGAAATAAACGTGAAGAAAATTTTAATCGCGCTCAATAAAAAAAAACAGAGAATGCAAATAAATAATCGGATACGACATAAACTTAGAGAAAATTAATCGCGCGCAATAAAAAAGGAACGTAAATAAATGGTCAGGTACAACGGGTACACACGCATAATAAATAATCAATAAACATTGAATTAAATATAATTAACATAAATAATTTATTTTCTGTTATTAACTTAAAGTTATTTGTTTGTATATATTTTCTATTTATATAAAGTTATTTGTTTGTATATATTTTCTATTTATATAAAGTTATTTGTTTGTATATATTTTCTATTTATATAAAGTTATTTGTTTGTATATATGTTCTATTTAAATCGTTACTCTTAGTTCTTCTAAGAAATAAGAGACTTTGTTGTTGGAGGGTGGGAGTGGGGTCTTTACTTTGTCCTGTTTGCTTTGCAATACAGACAAAATAACGGCCCCACGGGCGGGTCCTTACGCAGTGACCTCCACGTGGTGGGACCTGGGAAATTAATTCCAATTTTCAAGTATAACAATGTTTGTAGAAGCATTTCTAAAAAACTGTTGATTGAAACATTGATAACAGAAAATTGGAATTAGTTTGCGAACGACTGCACGATATAAAATACTGTGCCCGAACAATTAAAAAATTAAACGAGCATTTTTTTAATATCTCTTTAATTTTTTAACGGCACACTAAATTTTTATAATGATTAATCATCACTGTCACTGCCTCTTAAAAAGTACATGACACATCGAAAGTCGATTTATCGAAACTTGAAGCCGTTATAAGGACCAATCACGAGCGCTTCTGTGCCAACCAAGCGTTCTGATTGGTTGGCAGCTGAAACATCACGTATCGCGCGTATTTTGAATGGCGGTATTGGCCACAAGAAAAGATAAATGAAAAGCAAGGAGTGCGTGCGAAGCGAGCACATTGTTGCTAGTGAATAATAATGATATATATGAATCGATGGATAAATCGACGAATAAATCGAGGGATTACTCTGTACTGTAATCCATCGATTTATATTATTATTATTATTATTATTATTATTATTATTATTATTATTATTATTATTATTATTATTATTGTTGTTGTTGTTGTTGTTGTTGTTGTTGTTGTTGTTGTGGTGGTTGTTGTTGTTGTTGTTGTTATTATTCATTAATAATTATAAAATATTAGCGCGCCGTGCTGTGCCGCGCGTGCGTGGTGAGCCCAGAGGCGCGAGTGGGCGTGGCCTACTAGCGAGCGCCGAGCAGCGGCGCGCGGGGGGAGGGGGGAACCCGGCGTGCGGGAATTTTCTGTGGGAGCGTCTGGCAGCACTGATCGCGACTATGTGGACTTTCACCGGCTCAACAATAATAAATACTATTGGCTAGATCTCAACTGCCCCCACCTACTGGAATTACAAGCGAGAAAAACGAGACTGTCTCGAAATATTAACCGCGCCAACCGTCGTCAACGCGCCCCGATAAATGAACATATATGTTACAGCTTCTAAAAATGTAAATATTGTACATAAGCGTGTAGATTAAGACCTTAGGTTTAAGTTAGCCATTAAGCCTTACCCGGAACGTTAATTTTAAGGAGGTTTTTGTTTGCGACAAGCTTTTATTTTTCCTCTTTTGAAGTGTAATCCCGGAGCACCTAATATCTCTGTTTCCCACCAAAGAGTCCTTGGTCCAAACGCAACACCTATAAATTTACTGAAATAATCAATGTCAACTCATACCGACTATACTATACTCGAGATCTACAACAAGTAGACATGATTATACACATCATTTACTGTCTGGCTCTTTTTTTATATAAGTTTGTTGTAGCCACAAATTTTATGTAATCCATAACACAATAAACACATTATAAAAAAAAAAAAGCAGTACTCGGATGGGTGACGACCGGACTCCAGGAGTCGATATTTAGATGGGTGACCGCTCAGCTAACCCCCGGAGACGTGGAATTCTTGAAAAAATATAAACAGGGCTCCATTGAGGCTTCTTATCTGGGGCCCGAGCAAGATGTACCGTTTGTTAACTGCATTGGGGACGCCATTATAGGCTGTAACAGGGCCCTAGTGTGGAATCCCCATCGTGACAGCCCTGATAAAATATAAACGGGGCCCACTGAGGCTTCCTTGCAGGGGCCCGATGTGGATGGCCCGGTTTGAGCCTAGAATAAGTATTAGGGAAGCCTTTAAAGGCCGTAACCTGGCCCTAGTATGGCACCCCTATTGTGGACGCCCTGACAAAACCTAACAAGGCCCTACACTGTTTCGAGGCCGCCCGACTAGATTTCTGCACGGGCAGCATCGGTGTCAAACGAGTTTCAACGATGCAAAACGATGCATTTTTACAAAATAAAAGTTTTTGACACTCGGCGACCGAGTTTACATGCGTGCAGAGCTCGCAAAACGTGATTTCTCGATTTGGCTGATTGACGGTTGTTCGCTCGCGGCATCGGTGCCAAACGAGTTTCAACGATGCAAAACGATGCATTTGCACAATATAAAGGTTTTTCACACTCGGCGACTGAGTTTACATGCGTGCAGCGCTCGCAAAACGTGATTTCTCGATTTGGCTGATTGACGGTTTTTCGCTCGCGGCATCAGTGCCAAACGAATTTCAACGATGCAAAACGATGCATTTGCACAATATAAAGGTTTTTGACACTCGGCGACCGAGTTTACATGCGTGCAGCGCTCGCAAAACGTGATTTCTCGATTTGGCTGATTGACGGTTTTTCGCTCTCGGCATCGGTGCCAAACGAGAGCTAACGATGCAAAACGATGGATTTGCACAAAGCAAGGTTTTTGACACTCGGCGACCGAGTTTACATGCGTGCAACGCTCGCAAAACGCGAAGACTCGATTTGGCTGTTTGACGCATTTTCGCTCGCGGCATCGGTGCCAAACGAGTTTCAACGATGTAAGACGATGCATTTGCACAAAATAAAAGTTTTTGACACTCGGCGACCGAGTTTACATGCGTGCAATGCTCACAAAACGCGATGTCACGATTTAGCTGTTTAACGCTTATTCGCTCGCGGCATCGGTGCCAAACGAGTTTTAACGATGCAAAACGATTTATTTTCACAAAATAAAGGTTTTTGTCACTCGGTGACCGAGTTTACATGCGTGCAACACTCACAAAACGCGATTTCATGATTTGGCTGATTGACGCTTTTTCACTGACGGCATCGGTGCCAAACGAGTTTCAACGATGCAAAACGATGGATTCGCACAAAATCAAGGTTTATGACACTCGGTGACCGAGTTTACATGCGTGCAACGCTCACAAAACGCGATGGCTTGATTTAGCTGTTTGACGCATTTTCGCTCGCATCAACGTTGCCAAACGAGTGTTAATGATGCAAAACGATGGATTTGCACAAAATAAAGGTTTTTGACACTCGGCGACCGAGTTTTCATGCGTGCAACGCTCACAAAACGCGGTGACTCGATTTGCTGTTTGACGCATTTTCGCTCGCAACATCGGTGCCAAACGAGTGTTAACGATGCAAAACGATGGATTTGCACAAAATCGAGGTCTTTGACACTCGGCGACCGAGTTTTCATGCGTGCAACGCTCGCAAAACGCGATGGCTCGATTTGGCTGTTTGACGCATTTTCGCTCGCAACATCGGTGCCAAACGAGTGTTAACGATGCAAAACGATGCATTTGCACAAAATGAAGGTTTTTGACACTCGGCGACTTAGTTTACATGCGTGCAGCGCTCGCAAATCGCGATTTCTCCATTTGGCTGATTGACGCTTTTTCGCCTGCGGCATCAGTGCCAAACGAATTTCAACGATGCAAAACGATGCATTTTTACAAACTAAAAGTTTTTGACACTCGGCGAACGAGTTTACATGTGTGCAGCGCTCGCAAAACGTGATTTCTCGATTTGGCTGATTGACGGTTGTTCGCTCGCGGCATCGGTGCCAAACGAGTTTCAACGATGCAAAACGATGCATTTTCACAAAATAAAGGTTTTTGACACTCGGCGACCGAGTTTACATGCGTGCAACGCTCACAAAACGCGATGTCTCGATTTAGCTATTTGACACATTTTCGCTCGCGGCATTGGTGCCAAACGCGTTTTAACGATGCAAAACGATGCATTTGAACAGAATATATGTTTTTGATCCTCGGCGACCGAGTTAATATGCGTGTAACGCGCGCAAAACGCAATGACTCGATTTGGGTCTCAGACGATTTTTCCCTCGTGGCATCGGTGCCAAACGACTTTTAACGATGCAAAACGATGCTTTTGCAGAAAATTCAGGTTTTTGACACACGAAGACCGAGTTTACATGCGAGCAACGCTAGCGAAACGCGATGGCTCAACTTAGGTGTCTGACGTTTTTTCGCTCGCGGTATCAGTGCTACACGTGTTTTAACGATGCAAAGCAATGCATTTTCACAAAATTCAGGGTTGCGACACTCGGCTACCGTGTATACATGCGTGCAACGCTCGCGAAACGCGATGTCTCTTCTGCTCATTGACGCTTTTTCGCTCGCGGCATCGGTGCAAAACGAGTTTTAACAATGCAAAACGATGCATTTTCACATAATTAATAGGTTTTTGACACTCGGCTACCGTGACTACATGCGTGCAACGCTCGCAAAACGCGATGGCTTGACTTGGCCTTTTGACGCTTTTTCGCTCCCGGCATCGGTGCAAAACGAGTTTTAACGATGCAAGACGATGCATTTGAACAGAATATATGTTTTTGATACTCGGCGACCGAGTTAAATGCGTGTAACGCGCGCAAAACGCAATGACTCGATTTGGGTCTCAGACGATTCTTCCCTCGTGGCATCGGTGCAAAACGAGTTTTAACAATGCAAAACGATGCATTTTCACATAATTAATAGGTTTTTGACACTCGGCTACCGTGACTACATGCGTGCAACGCTCGCAAAACGCGATGGCTTGACTTGGCCTTTTGACGCTTTTTCGCTCCCGGCATCGGTGCAAAACGAGTTTTAACGATGCAAGACGATGCATTTGAACAGAATATATGTTTTTGATACTCGGCGACCGAGTTAAATGCGTGTAACGCGCGCAAAACGCAATGACTCGATTTGGGTCTCAGACGATTCTTCCCTCGTGGCATCGGTGCCAAACGAGTTTTAACGATTCAAAACGATGCATTTGCAGAAAATTAAGGTTTTTGACACACGAAGACCGAGTTTTAACGAGTTTTAACGTTTTGCGAGCAACGCTCGCAAAACGCGATAGCTCGACTTAGGTGTCTGAAGTTTTTGCGCTCGCGGTATCAGTGCAACACGTGTTTTAACGATGCAAAGCAATGTATTTTTACAAAATTAAGGGTTGTAATACACTCGGCTAACGTGTTTACATGCGTGCAACGCTCGCGAGGCGCGATGTCTCGATTCTGCTCATTAACGCACTTTCGCTCGCGGCATTCGTGCAAAACGAGTTTTAATGATGTAAAACGATGCATTTCCACAAAGTTAAGGTTTTTGACACTCGGCTACCGTGTTTACATGCGTGCAACGCTCGCAGAACGCGATGGGTGGATTTGGGTGAAAGACGACTTTTCCCTCGCGGAATCAAAGCCAAACGAGTTTTAACGATGCAAAACGATGCATTTCTACAAAATTGAGGTTTTTGACACTCGGCTACCGTGTTTACATGCGTGCAACGCTCGCGAAACGCGATGTCTCGATTCTGCTCATTGTCGCATTTTCGCTCGCGGCATCGCTGCAAAACGAGTTTTAACAATGCAAAACGATGCATTTATACAAATTGAGGTTTTTGACACTCGGCTACCGTGTTTACATGCGTGCAACGCTCGCAAAACGCGATGTCTCGATTCTGATCATTATCGCATTTTCGCTAGCGACATCGGTACCAAACGCGTCTTAATGATGCAAAACGATGCATTTGCACAAAATATATGTTTTTGATCCTCGGCGACCGAGTTAATATGCGTGTAACGCGCGCAAAACGCAATGACTCGATTTGAGTCTCAGACGTTTTTTCCCTCGTGGCATCGGTGCTAAACGAGTTTCAACGATGCAAAACGATGCATTTGCAGAAAAATTAAGGTTTTTGACACACGAAGACCTAGTTTACATGCGAGCAACGCTAGCGAAACGCGATGGCTCAACTTAGGTGTTTGACGTTTTTTCGCTCGCGGTATCAGTGCTACACGTGTTTTAATGATGCAAAACAATGCATTTTTACAAAGGAATCAAAGCCAAACGAGTTTTAACGATGCAAAACGATGCATTTCTACAGAATTGAGGTTTTTGACACTCGGCTACCGTGACTACATGCGTGCAACGCTCGCGAAACGCGTTGTCTCGATTCTGCTCATTGACGCTTTTTCGCTCGCGGCATCCGTGCAGAACGAGTTTTAGCGATGCAAAACGCTGCATTTCCACATATATAAGGTTTTTGACACTCGGCTACCGTGATTACATGCGTGCAACGCTCGCAAAACGCGATGGCTTGACTTGGCCGTTTGACGCTTTTTCGCTCGCGGCATCGGTACCAAACGTGTTTTAACGATGCAAAACGATGCATTCGCAGAAAATTAAAGTTTTTGACACACGAAGACCGAGTTTACATGCAAGCAACGCTAGCGAAACGCGATGGCTCAACTTAGGTGTTTGACGTTTTTTCGCTCGCGGTATCAGTGCTACACGTGTTTTAATGATGCAAAGCAATGCATTTTTACAAAATTCAGGGTTGTGACACGCGGCTACCGTGTTTACATGCGTACAACGCTCGCAGAACGCGATGGCTGGATTTGGGTGAAAGACGACTTTTCCCTCGCGGAGTCAAAGCCAAACGAGTTTTAACGATTCAAAACGATGCATTTGCAGAAAATTAAGGTTTTTGACACACGAAGACCGAGTTTTAACGAGTTTTAACGTTTTGCGAGCAACGCTCGTTTTGCAAAACGCTGCATTTCCACATATATAAGGTTTTTGACACTCGGCTACCGTGATTACATGCGTGCAACGCTCGCAAAACGCGATGGCTTGACTTGGCCGTTTGACGCTTTTTCGCTCGCGGCATCGGTACCAAACGTGTTTTAACGATGCAAAACGATGCATTTGCAGAAAATTAAAGTTTTTGACACACGAAGACCGAGTTTACATGCAAGCAACGCTAGCGAAACGCGATGGCTCAACTTAGGTGTTTGACGTTTTTTCGCTCGCGGTATCAGTGCTACACGTGTTTTAATGATGCAAAGCAATGCATTTTTACAAAATTCAGGGTTGTGACACGCGGCTACCGTGTTTACATGCGTACAACGCTCGCAGAACGCGATGGCTGGATTTGGGTGAAAGACGACTTTTCCCTCGCGGAGTCAAAGCCCAACGAGTTTTAACGATGCAAAACGATGCATTTCTGCAAAATTGAGGTTTTTGACACTCGGCTACCGTGTTTACATGCGTGCAACGCTCGAGAAACGCGTTGTCTCGATTCTGCTCATTGACGCTTTTTCGCTCGCGGCACCCGTGCAGAACGAGTTTTTGACACTCGGCTACCGTCTTTACATGCGTACAACGCTCGCAGAACGCGATGGCTGGATTTGGGTGAAAGACGACTTTTCCCTCGCGGAATCAAAGCCAAACGAGTTTTAACGATGCAAAACGATGCATTTCTACAGAATTGAGGTTTTTGACACTCGTTTACCGTGACTACATGCGTGCAACGCTCGCGAAACGCGATGGCTCAACTTAGGTGTCTGACGTTATTTCGCTCGCGGTATCAGTGCTACACGTGTTTTAATGATGCAAAGAAATGCATTTTTACAAAATTCAGGGCTGTGACACTCGGCTACCGTGTTTACACGCGTGCAACGCTCGCGAATCGCGATGTCTCGATTCTGCTCATTGACGCTCTTTCGCTCGCGGCATTCGTGCAAAACGAGTTTTAATGATGTGAAACGATGCATTTCCACAAAGTTAAGATTTTTGACACTCGGTTACCGTGTTTACATGCGTGCAACGTTCGCGAAACACGATGTCTCGATTCTGCTCATCGACGCTTTTTCGCTCGCGGCATCCGTGCAGAACGAGTTTTAACGATGCAAAACGATGCATTTCCACATACATAAGGTTTTTGACACTCGGCTACCGTGATTACATGCGTGCAACGCTCGCAAAACGCGATGGCTTGACTTGGCCGTTTGACGCTTTTTCGCTCGCGGCATCGGTACCAAACGCGTTTTAACGATGCAAAACGATGCATTTGAACAGAATATATGTTTTTGATCCTCGGCGATCGAGTTAATATGCGTGTAACGCGCGCAAAACGCAATGACTCGATTTAGGTCTCAAACGATTTTTCCCTCGTGGCATCGGTGCCAAACGAGTTTTAACGATGCAAAACGATGCATTTGCACAAAGTTAAGGTTTTTGACACTCGGCTACCGTGTTTACATGCGTACAAAGCTTGCAGAACGCGATGGCTGGATTTGGGTGAAAGACGACTTTTCCCTCGCGGAATCAAAGCCAAACGAGTTTTAACGATGCAAAACGATGCATTTCTACAGAATTGAGGTTTTTGACACTCGGCTACCGTGTTTACATGAGTGCCACGCTCGCTAGGAGCGATGTCTCGATTCTGCTCATTAACGCTTTTTCGCTCGCAGCATCGGTGCAAAACGAGTTTTAACAATGCAAAACGATGCATTTATACAAATTGAGGTTTTTGACCTTCGGCTACCGTGTTTACATGCGTGCAACGCTCGCGAAACGCGATGTCTCGATTCTGCTCATTATCGCATTTTCGCTAGCGTCATCGGTACCAAACGCGTCTTAATGATGCAAAACGATGCATTTGCACAAAATATATGTTTTTGATCCTCGGCGACCGAGTTAATATGCGTGTAACGCGCGCAAAACGCAATGTCTCAATTTGGGTCTCAAACGATTTTTCCCTCGTGACATCGGTGCCAAACGAGTTTTAACGATGCAAAACGATGCATTTGCAGAAAATTAAGGTTTTTGAAACACGAAGACCAAGTTTACAAGCGAGCAACGCTCGCAAAACGCGATTGCTCAATTTAGGTGTCTGACGTTTTTTCACTCGCGGTATCAGTGCTACATGTGTTTTAACGATGCAAAGCAATGCATTTTCACAAAATTCAGGGTTGCGACACTCGGCTACCGTGTTTACATGCGTGCAACGCTCGCGAAACGCGATATCTCTTCTGCTCATTGACGCTTTTTCGCTCGCGGCATCGGTACAAAACGAGTTTTAATAATGCAAAACGATGCATTTTCACATAATTAAGGTTTTTGACACTCGGCTACCGTGTTTACATGCGTGCAACGCTCGCAAAACGCGATAGCTTGACTTTGGCCATTTGACGCTTTTTCGCTCCCGGCATCGGTTCCAAACGAGTTTTAACGATGCAAAACGATGCTTTTGCAGAAGATAAAGGTTTTTGACACTCGGCTACCGTGTTTACATGCGTGCAACGCTCGCGAAACGCGATGACTCGATTCTGCTTATTGGCGCTTTTTCGCTCGCGGGATCGGTGCAAAACGAGTTTTAAAGATGCAAATCGATGCATTCCCACAAAATTAAGGTTTTTGACACTCGGCTACCGTGATTACATGCGTGCAACGCTCGCAAAACGCGATGGCTTGACTTGGCCTTTTGACGCTTTTTCGCTCCCGGCATCGGTGCAAAACGAGTTTTAACGATGCAAGACGATGCATTTGAACAGAATATATGTTTTTGATACTCGGCGACCGAGTTAAATGCGTGTAACGCGCGCAAAACGCAATGACTCGATTTGGGTCTCAGACGATTCTTCCCTCGTGGCATCGGTGCAAAACGAGTTTTAACAATGCAAAACGATGCATTTTCACATAATTAATAGGTTTTTGACACTCGGCTACCGTGACTACATGCGTGCAACGCTCGCAAAACGCGATGGCTTGACTTGGCCTTTTGACGCTTTTTCGCTCCCGGCATCGGTGCAAAACGAGTTTTAACGATGCAAGACGATGCATTTGAACAGAATATATGTTTTTGATACTCGGCGACCGAGTTAAATGCGTGTAACGCGCGCAAAACGCAATGACTCGATTTGGGTCTCAGACGATTCTTCCCTCGTGGCATCGGTGCCAAACGAGTTTTAACGATTCAAAACGATGCATTTGCAGAAAATTAAGGTTTTTGACACACGAAGACCGAGTTTTAACGAGTTTTAACGTTTTGCGAGCAACGCTCGCAAAACGCGATAGCTCGACTTAGGTGTCTGAAGTTTTTGCGCTCGCGGTATCAGTGCAACACGTGTTTTAACGATGCAAAGCAATGTATTTTTACAAAATTAAGGGTTGTAATACACTCGGCTAACGTGTTTACATGCGTGCAACGCTCGCGAGGCGCGATGTCTCGATTCTGCTCATTAACGCACTTTCGCTCGCGGCATTCGTGCAAAACGAGTTTTAATGATGTAAAACGATGCATTTCCACAAAGTTAAGGTTTTTGACACTCGGCTACCGTGTTTACATGCGTGCAACGCTCGCAGAACGCGATGGGTGGATTTGGGTGAAAGACGACTTTTCCCTCGCGGAATCAAAGCCAAACGAGTTTTAACGATGCAAAACGATGCATTTCTACAAAATTGAGGTTTTTGACACTCGGCTACCGTGTTTACATGCGTGCAACGCTCGCGAAACGCGATGTCTCGATTCTGCTCATTGTCGCATTTTCGCTCGCGGCATCGCTGCAAAACGAGTTTTAACAATGCAAAACGATGCATTTATACAAATTGAGGTTTTTGACACTCGGCTACCGTGTTTACATGCGTGCAACGCTCGCAAAACGCGATGTCTCGATTCTGATCATTATCGCATTTTCGCTAGCGACATCGGTACCAAACGCGTCTTAATGATGCAAAACGATGCATTTGCACAAAATATATGTTTTTGATCCTCGGCGACCGAGTTAATATGCGTGTAACGCGCGCAAAACGCAATGACTCGATTTGAGTCTCAGACGTTTTTTCCCTCGTGGCATCGGTGCTAAACGAGTTTCAACGATGCAAAACGATGCATTTGCAGAAAAATTAAGGTTTTTGACACACGAAGGCCTAGTTTACATGCGAGCAACGCTAGCGAAACGCGATGGCTCAACTTAGGTGTTTGACGTTTTTTCGCTCGCGGTATCAGTGCTACACGTGTTTTAATGATGCAAAACAATGCATTTTTACAAAGGAATCAAAGCCAAACGAGTTTTAACGATGCAAAACGATGCATTTCTACAGAATTGAGGTTTTTGACACTCGGCTACCGTGACTACATGCGTGCAACGCTCGCGAAACGCGTTGTCTCGATTCTGCTCATTGACGCTTTTTCGCTCGCGGCATCCGTGCAGAACGAGTTTTAGCGATGCAAAACGCTGCATTTCCACATATATAAGGTTTTTGACACTCGGCTACCGTGATTACATGCGTGCAACGCTCGCAAAACGCGATGGCTTGACTTGGCCGTTTGACGCTTTTTCGCTCGCGGCATCGGTACCAAACGTGTTTTAACGATGCAAAACGATGCATTCGCAGAAAATTAAAGTTTTTGACACACGAAGACCGAGTTTACATGCAAGCAACGCTAGCGAAACGCGATGGCTCAACTTAGGTGTTTGACGTTTTTTCGCTCGCGGTATCAGTGCTACACGTGTTTTAATGATGCAAAGCAATGCATTTTTACAAAATTCAGGGTTGTGACACGCGGCTACCGTGTTTACATGCGTACAACGCTCGCAGAACGCGATGGCTGGATTTGGGTGAAAGACGACTTTTCCCTCGCGGAGTCAAAGCCAAACGAGTTTTAACGATTCAAAACGATGCATTTGCAGAAAATTAAGGTTTTTGACACACGAAGACCGAGTTTTAACGAGTTTTAACGTTTTGCGAGCAACGCTCGTTTTGCAAAACGCTGCATTTCCACATATATAAGGTTTTTGACACTCGGCTACCGTGATTACATGCGTGCAACGCTCGCAAAACGCGATGGCTTGACTTGGCCGTTTGACGCTTTTTCGCTCGCGGCATCGGTACCAAACGTGTTTTAACGATGCAAAACGATGCATTTGCAGAAAATTGAAGTTTTTGACACACGAAGACCGAGTTTACATGCAAGCAACGCTAGCGAAACGCGATGGCTCAACTTAGGTGTTTGACGTTTTTTCGCTCGCGGTATCAGTGCTACACGTGTTTTAATGATGCAAAGCAATGCATTTTTACAAAATTCAGGGTTGTGACACGCGGCTACCGTGTTTACATGCGTACAACGCTCGCAGAACGCGATGGCTGGATTTGGGTGAAAGACGACTTTTCCCTCGCGGAGTCAAAGCCCAACGAGTTTTAACGATGCAAAACGATGCATTTCTGCAAAATTGAGGTTTTTGACACTCGGCTACCGTGTTTACATGCGTGCAACGCTCGAGAAACGCGTTGTCTCGATTCTGCTCATTGACGCTTTTTCGCTCGCGGCACCCGTGCAGAACGAGTTTTTGACACTCGGCTACCGTCTTTACATGCGTACAACGCTCGCAGAACGCGATGGCTGGATTTGGGTGAAAGACGACTTTTCCCTCGCGGAATCAAAGCCAAACGAGTTTTAACGATGCAAAACGATGCATTTCTACAGAATTGAGGTTTTTGACACTCGTTTACCGTGACTACATGCGTGCAACGCTCGCGAAACGCGATGGCTCAACTTAGGTGTCTGACGTTATTTCGCTCGCGGTATCAGTGCTACACGTGTTTTAATGATGCAAAGAAATGCATTTTTACAAAATTCAGGGCTGTGACACTCGGCTACCGTGTTTACACGCGTGCAACGCTCGCGAATCGCGATGTCTCGATTCTGCTCATTGACGCTCTTTCGCTCGCGGCATTCGTGCAAAACGAGTTTTAATGATGTGAAACGATGCATTTCCACAAAGTTAAGATTTTTGACACTCGGTTACCGTGTTTACATGCGTGCAACGTTCGCGAAACACGATGTCTCGATTCTGCTCATCGACGCTTTTTCGCTCGCGGCATCCGTGCAGAACGAGTTTTAACGATGCAAAACGATGCATTTCCACATACATAAGGTTTTTGACACTCGGCTACCGTGATTACATGCGTGCAACGCTCGCAAAACGCGATGGCTTGACTTGGCCGTTTGACGCTTTTTCGCTCGCGGCATCGGTACCAAACGCGTTTTAACGATGCAAAACGATGCATTTGAACAGAATATATGTTTTTGATCCTCGGCGATCGAGTTAATATGCGTGTAACGCGCGCAAAACGCAATGACTCGATTTAGGTCTCAAACGATTTTTCCCTCGTGGCATCGGTGCCAAACGAGTTTTAACGATGCAAAACGATGCATTTGCACAAAGTTAAGGTTTTTGACACTCGGCTACCGTGTTTACATGCGTACAAAGCTTGCAGAACGCGATGGCTGGATTTGGGTGAAAGACGACTTTTCCCTCGCGGAATCAAAGCCAAACGAGTTTTAACGATGCAAAACGATGCATTTCTACAGAATTGAGGTTTTTGACACTCGGCTACCGTGTTTACATGAGTGCCACGCTCGCTAGGAGCGATGTCTCGATTCTGCTCATTAACGCTTTTTCGCTCGCAGCATCGGTGCAAAACGAGTTTTAACAATGCAAAACGATGCATTTATACAAATTGAGGTTTTTGACCTTCGGCTACCGTGTTTACATGCGTGCAACGCTCGCGAAACGCGATGTCTCGATTCTGCTCATTATCGCATTTTCGCTAGCGTCATCGGTACCAAACGCGTCTTAATGATGCAAAACGATGCATTTGCACAAAATATATGTTTTTGATCCTCGGCGACCGAGTTAATATGCGTGTAACGCGCGCAAAACGCAATGTCTCAATTTGGGTCTCAAACGATTTTTCCCTCGTGACATCGGTGCCAAACGAGTTTTAACGATGCAAAACGATGCATTTGCAGAAAATTAAGGTTTTTGAAACACGAAGACCAAGTTTACAAGCGAGCAACGCTCGCAAAACGCGATTGCTCAATTTAGGTGTCTGACGTTTTTTCACTCGCGGTATCAGTGCTACATGTGTTTTAACGATGCAAAGCAATGCATTTTCACAAAATTCAGGGTTGCGACACTCGGCTACCGTGTTTACATGCGTGCAACGCTCGCGAAACGCGATATCTCTTCTGCTCATTGACGCTTTTTCGCTCGCGGCATCGGTACAAAACGAGTTTTAATAATGCAAAACGATGCATTTTCACATAATTAAGGTTTTTGACACTCGGCTACCGTGTTTACATGCGTGCAACGCTCGCAAAACGCGATAGCTTGACTTTGGCCATTTGACGCTTTTTCGCTCCCGGCATCGGTTCCAAACGAGTTTTAACGATGCAAAACGATGCTTTTGCAGAAGATAAAGGTTTTTGACACTCGGCTACCGTGTTTACATGCGTGCAACGCTCGCGAAACGCGATGACTCGATTCTGCTTATTGGCGCTTTTTCGCTCGCGGGATCGGTGCAAAACGAGTTTTAAAGATGCAAATCGATGCATTCCCACAAAATTAAGGTTTTTGACACTCGGCTACCGTGATTACATGCGTGCAACGCTCGCAAAACGCGATGGCTTGACTTGGCCTTTTGACGCTTTTTCGCTCCCGGCATCGGTGCAAAACGAGTTTTAACGATGCAAGACGATGCATTTGAACAGAATATATGTTTTTGATACTCGGCGACCGAGTTAAATGCGTGTAACGCGCGCAAAACGCAATGACTCGATTTGGGTCTCAGACGATTCTTCCCTCGTGGCATCGGTGCAAAACGAGTTTTAACAATGCAAAACGATGCATTTTCACATAATTAATAGGTTTTTGACACTCGGCTACCGTGACTACATGCGTGCAACGCTCGCAAAACGCGATGGCTTGACTTGGCCTTTTGACGCTTTTTCGCTCCCGGCATCGGTGCAAAACGAGTTTTAACGATGCAAGACGATGCATTTGAACAGAATATATGTTTTTGATACTCGGCGACCGAGTTAAATGCGTGTAACGCGCGCAAAACGCAATGACTCGATTTGGGTCTCAGACGATTCTTCCCTCGTGGCATCGGTGCCAAACGAGTTTTAACGATTCAAAACGATGCATTTGCAGAAAATTAAGGTTTTTGACACACGAAGACCGAGTTTTAACGAGTTTTAACGTTTTGCGAGCAACGCTCGCAAAACGCGATAGCTCGACTTAGGTGTCTGAAGTTTTTGCGCTCGCGGTATCAGTGCAACACGTGTTTTAACGATGCAAAGCAATGTATTTTTACAAAATTAAGGGTTGTAATACACTCGGCTAACGTGTTTACATGCGTGCAACGCTCGCGAGGCGCGATGTCTCGATTCTGCTCATTAACGCACTTTCGCTCGCGGCATTCGTGCAAAACGAGTTTTAATGATGTAAAACGATGCATTTCCACAAAGTTAAGGTTTTTGACACTCGGCTACCGTGTTTACATGCGTGCAACGCTCGCAGAACGCGATGGGTGGATTTGGGTGAAAGACGACTTTTCCCTCGCGGAATCAAAGCCAAACGAGTTTTAACGATGCAAAACGATGCATTTCTACAAAATTGAGGTTTTTGACACTCGGCTACCGTGTTTACATGCGTGCAACGCTCGCGAAACGCGATGTCTCGATTCTGCTCATTGTCGCATTTTCGCTCGCGGCATCGCTGCAAAACGAGTTTTAACAATGCAAAACGATGCATTTATACAAATTGAGGTTTTTGACACTCGGCTACCGTGTTTACATGCGTGCAACGCTCGCAAAACGCGATGTCTCGATTCTGATCATTATCGCATTTTCGCTAGCGACATCGGTACCAAACGCGTCTTAATGATGCAAAACGATGCATTTGCACAAAATATATGTTTTTGATCCTCGGCGACCGAGTTAATATGCGTGTAACGCGCGCAAAACGCAATGACTCGATTTGAGTCTCAGACGTTTTTTCCCTCGTGGCATCGGTGCTAAACGAGTTTCAACGATGCAAAACGATGCATTTGCAGAAAAATTAAGGTTTTTGACACACGAAGGCCTAGTTTACATGCGAGCAACGCTAGCGAAACGCGATGGCTCAACTTAGGTGTTTGACGTTTTTTCGCTCGCGGTATCAGTGCTACACGTGTTTTAATGATGCAAAACAATGCATTTTTACAAAGGAATCAAAGCCAAACGAGTTTTAACGATGCAAAACGATGCATTTCTACAGAATTGAGGTTTTTGACACTCGGCTACCGTGACTACATGCGTGCAACGCTCGCGAAACGCGTTGTCTCGATTCTGCTCATTGACGCTTTTTCGCTCGCGGCATCCGTGCAGAACGAGTTTTAGCGATGCAAAACGCTGCATTTCCACATATATAAGGTTTTTGACACTCGGCTACCGTGATTACATGCGTGCAACGCTCGCAAAACGCGATGGCTTGACTTGGCCGTTTGACGCTTTTTCGCTCGCGGCATCGGTACCAAACGTGTTTTAACGATGCAAAACGATGCATTCGCAGAAAATTAAAGTTTTTGACACACGAAGACCGAGTTTACATGCAAGCAACGCTAGCGAAACGCGATGGCTCAACTTAGGTGTTTGACGTTTTTTCGCTCGCGGTATCAGTGCTACACGTGTTTTAATGATGCAAAGCAATGCATTTTTACAAAATTCAGGGTTGTGACACGCGGCTACCGTGTTTACATGCGTACAACGCTCGCAGAACGCGATGGCTGGATTTGGGTGAAAGACGACTTTTCCCTCGCGGAGTCAAAGCCAAACGAGTTTTAACGATTCAAAACGATGCATTTGCAGAAAATTAAGGTTTTTGACACACGAAGACCGAGTTTTAACGAGTTTTAACGTTTTGCGAGCAACGCTCGTTTTGCAAAACGCTGCATTTCCACATATATAAGGTTTTTGACACTCGGCTACCGTGATTACATGCGTGCAACGCTCGCAAAACGCGATGGCTTGACTTGGCCGTTTGACGCTTTTTCGCTCGCGGCATCGGTACCAAACGTGTTTTAACGATGCAAAACGATGCATTTGCAGAAAATTGAAGTTTTTGACACACGAAGACCGAGTTTACATGCAAGCAACGCTAGCGAAACGCGATGGCTCAACTTAGGTGTTTGACGTTTTTTCGCTCGCGGTATCAGTGCTACACGTGTTTTAATGATGCAAAGCAATGCATTTTTACAAAATTCAGGGTTGTGACACGCGGCTACCGTGTTTACATGCGTACAACGCTCGCAGAACGCGATGGCTGGATTTGGGTGAAAGACGACTTTTCCCTCGCGGAGTCAAAGCCCAACGAGTTTTAACGATGCAAAACGATGCATTTCTGCAAAATTGAGGTTTTTGACACTCGGCTACCGTGTTTACATGCGTGCAACGCTCGAGAAACGCGTTGTCTCGATTCTGCTCATTGACGCTTTTTCGCTCGCGGCACCCGTGCAGAACGAGTTTTTGACACTCGGCTACCGTCTTTACATGCGTACAACGCTCGCAGAACGCGATGGCTGGATTTGGGTGAAAGACGACTTTTCCCTCGCGGAATCAAAGCCAAACGAGTTTTAACGATGCAAAACGATGCATTTCTACAGAATTGAGGTTTTTGACACTCGTTTACCGTGACTACATGCGTGCAACGCTCGCGAAACGCGATGGCTCAACTTAGGTGTCTGACGTTATTTCGCTCGCGGTATCAGTGCTACACGTGTTTTAATGATGCAAAGAAATGCATTTTTACAAAATTCAGGGCTGTGACACTCGGCTACCGTGTTTACACGCGTGCAACGCTCGCGAATCGCGATGTCTCGATTCTGCTCATTGACGCTCTTTCGCTCGCGGCATTCGTGCAAAACGAGTTTTAATGATGTGAAACGATGCATTTCCACAAAGTTAAGATTTTTGACACTCGGTTACCGTGTTTACATGCGTGCAACGTTCGCGAAACACGATGTCTCGATTCTGCTCATCGACGCTTTTTCGCTCGCGGCATCCGTGCAGAACGAGTTTTAACGATGCAAAACGATGCATTTCCACATACATAAGGTTTTTGACACTCGGCTACCGTGATTACATGCGTGCAACGCTCGCAAAACGCGATGGCTTGACTTGGCCGTTTGACGCTTTTTCGCTCGCGGCATCGGTACCAAACGCGTTTTAACGATGCAAAACGATGCATTTGAACAGAATATATGTTTTTGATCCTCGGCGATCGAGTTAATATGCGTGTAACGCGCGCAAAACGCAATGACTCGATTTAGGTCTCAAACGATTTTTCCCTCGTGGCATCGGTGCCAAACGAGTTTTAACGATGCAAAACGATGCATTTGCACAAAGTTAAGGTTTTTGACACTCGGCTACCGTGTTTACATGCGTACAAAGCTTGCAGAACGCGATGGCTGGATTTGGGTGAAAGACGACTTTTCCCTCGCGGAATCAAAGCCAAACGAGTTTTAACGATGCAAAACGATGCATTTCTACAGAATTGAGGTTTTTGACACTCGGCTACCGTGTTTACATGAGTGCCACGCTCGCTAGGAGCGATGTCTCGATTCTGCTCATTAACGCTTTTTCGCTCGCAGCATCGGTGCAAAACGAGTTTTAACAATGCAAAACGATGCATTTATACAAATTGAGGTTTTTGACCTTCGGCTACCGTGTTTACATGCGTGCAACGCTCGCGAAACGCGATGTCTCGATTCTGCTCATTATCGCATTTTCGCTAGCGTCATCGGTACCAAACGCGTCTTAATGATGCAAAACGATGCATTTGCACAAAATATATGTTTTTGATCCTCGGCGACCGAGTTAATATGCGTGTAACGCGCGCAAAACGCAATGTCTCAATTTGGGTCTCAAACGATTTTTCCCTCGTGACATCGGTGCCAAACGAGTTTTAACGATGCAAAACGATGCATTTGCAGAAAATTAAGGTTTTTGAAACACGAAGACCAAGTTTACAAGCGAGCAACGCTCGCAAAACGCGATTGCTCAATTTAGGTGTCTGACGTTTTTTCACTCGCGGTATCAGTGCTACATGTGTTTTAACGATGCAAAGCAATGCATTTTCACAAAATTCAGGGTTGCGACACTCGGCTACCGTGTTTACATGCGTGCAACGCTCGCGAAACGCGATATCTCTTCTGCTCATTGACGCTTTTTCGCTCGCGGCATCGGTACAAAACGAGTTTTAATAATGCAAAACGATGCATTTTCACATAATTAAGGTTTTTGACACTCGGCTACCGTGTTTACATGCGTGCAACGCTCGCAAAACGCGATAGCTTGACTTTGGCCATTTGACGCTTTTTCGCTCCCGGCATCGGTTCCAAACGAGTTTTAACGATGCAAAACGATGCTTTTGCAGAAGATAAAGGTTTTTGACACTCGGCTACCGTGTTTACATGCGTGCAACGCTCGCGAAACGCGATGACTCGATTCTGCTTATTGGCGCTTTTTCGCTCGCGGGATCGGTGCAAAACGAGTTTTAAAGATGCAAATCGATGCATTCCCACAAAATTAAGGTTTTTGACACTCGGCTACCGTGATTACATGCGTGCAACGCTCGCAAAACGCGATGGCTTGACTTGGCCTTTTGACGCTTTTTCGCTCCCGGCATCGGTGCAAAACGAGTTTTAACAATGAAAAACGATGCTTTTGCAGAAAATTAAGGTTTTTGACACTCGGCTACCGTGTTTACATGCGTGCAACGTTCGCGAAACGCGATGTCTCGATTCTGCTCATTGACGCTCGTTCGCTTGCGGCATCCGTGCAAAACGAGTTTTAATGATGCAAAACGATGCATTTCCACAAAGTTAAGGTTTTTGACACCCGGCTACCGTGTTTACATGCGTACAACGCTCGCAGAACGCGATGGTTGGATTTGGGTGAAAGACGACTTTTCCCTCGCGGAGTCAAAGCCAAACGAGTTTTAACGATGCAAAACGATGCATTTCTCAAAATCGAGACATCGCGTTTCGCGTGCAACGCTCGCGAAACGCGATGTCTCGATTCTGCTCAATGTCGCATTTTCGCTCGCGGCATCGCTGCAAAACGAGTTTTAACAATGCAAAACGATGCATTTATACAAATTGAGGTTTTTGACACTCGGCTACCGTGTTTACATGCGTGTAACGCTCGCGAAACGCGATGTCTCGATTCTGCTCATTATCGCATTTTCGCTCGCGGCATCGGTACCAAACGCGTTTTAACGATGCAAAACGATGCATTTGCACAGAATATATGTTTTTGATCTTCGGCGACCGAGTTTACATGCGTGTAACGCGCGCAAAACACGATGACTTGATTTGGGTGTCAGACGATTTTTCCCTCGTGGCATCGGTGCTAAACGAGTTTCAACGATGCAAAACGATGCATTTGCCGAAAATTAAGGTTTTTGACACACGAAGACCGAGTTCACATGCGAGCAACGCTCGCAAAACGCGATGGCTCGACTTAGGTGTCTAACGTTTTTTCGCTCGCGGTATCAGTGCTACACGTGTTTTAACGATGCAAAGCAATGCACTTTTACAAAATTCAGGGTTGTGACACTCGGCAACCGTGTTTTACATGCGTGCAACGCTCGCGAAACGCGATGTCTCGATTCTGCTCATTGACGCTTTTTCGCTCGCGGCATCCGTGCAGAACGAGTTTTAACGATGCAAAACGATGCATTTCCACATATATAAGGTTTTTGACACTCGGCTATCGTGATTACATGCGTGCAACGCTCGCAAAACGCGATGGCTTGACTTGGCCGTTTGACGCTTTTTCGCTCGCGGCATCGGTACCAAACGCGTTTTAACGATGCAAAACGATGTATTTGAACAGAATATATGTTTTTGATCCTCGGCGACCGAGTTAATATGCGTGTAACACGCGCAAAACGCATTGACTCGATTTAGGTCTCAGACTATTTTTCCCTCGTGGCATCGGTGCCAAACGAGTTTTAACGATGCAAAACGATGCATTTGCACAAAGTTAAGGTTTTTGACACTCGGCTACCGTATTTACATGCGTACAACGCTCGCAGAACGCGATGGCTGGATTTGGGTGAAAGACGACTTTTCCCTCGCGGAATCAAAGCCAAACGGGTTTTAAGGATGCAAAACGATGCATTTCTACAGAATTGAGGTTTTTGACACTCGGCTACCGTGACTACATGCGTGCAACGCTCGCGAGACGCGATGTCTCGATTCTGCTCATTAACGCTTTTTCGCTCGCAGCATCGGTGCAAAACGAGTTTTAACAATGCAAAACGATGCATTTATACAAATTGAGGTTTTTGACACTCGGCTACCGTGTTTACATGCGTGCAACGCTCGCGAAACGCGATGTCTCGATTCTGATCATTATTGCATTTTCGCTAGCGACATCGGTACCAAACGCGTCTTAATGATGCAAAACGATGCATTTGCACAAAATATATGTTTTTGATCCTCGGCGACCGAGTTAATATGCGTGTAACGCGCGCAAAACGCAATGACTCGATTTGAGTCTCAGACGATTTTTCCCTCGTGGCATCGGTGCCAAACGAGTTTTAACTATGCAAAACGATGCATTTGCAGAAAATTAAGGTTTTTGAAACACGAAGACCAAGTTTACAAGCGAGCAACGCTCGCAAAACGCGATTGCTCAATTTAGTTGTCTGACGTTTTTTCGCTCGCGCTATCAGTGCTACATGTGTTTTAAGGTTGTTGATCACGGTCCCCGCGGGGGTAGAGGCGAGAGGGGAGGCTCCTTTGATTTTACATGGGGTGACGTCATCACTACCAACTTCGTAATGTTGTATGTTAGTGATACGAATCACGGCACTACGTGATTATTATAGTAATTCGAACGATTAATTTTCATTATTTATGCAAAATAATAATTTAGGATTGAATTGCCTTTAATAAATTATAAATATAATACTGTTTGAACTCGAGTATATTAGCGTGCGAGACCTGGCAACGCCGCGTCGTAGTTTCGAGTTTTAACGTTTCGAGGTTGGCGGTCGTGACGCCTGAAGTCGTATCTCGCCGCCACGCCGACTGATCGATGCCGGTCGATCGTGCTGTCACGGTTCGAGGTTAGAATGGCGAGTTGTGCGGATAGGACGGAGAATCCGAATTCGGATAATAATCCGAATTCGGATAAGAAAAAGTTTCACTGGAAAGGACGATACGTCAGTGAGGCGGTGTTTAATCAACGAAAGAGTCAGTCGGACGCAGCGAAAAAAAGAAAGCTCGCGTCGGAGGAGCCAGCCGATCCAGGCGAGCAATCGACGTATGTTGTGGATGGACGTCGGATTATCGATTTGACTCTTCTTGGACAAAGCCTGGAATGTAGTTTTTGCAAAGAGATACTTTCTCTAAAATACATCAAAGATGAACTTCGACATGGTCTAGCCTCGATTCTCACCGTACGCTGTCACCACTGCCTTCTCCTGAATAAAGTGCCGACTGACAAGAAGAAGCTCAACGAGGATGGGCGCGATCACTATTCTGTGAATTTGAAGGCAGCATTCGGTAAGTACTCTATTTGTGATTTCTTTTATATATTTACCTGATCATACAATTTACGACTACACTGTAAAATTCTATGCGATTTAACTCTATCAATTTTTATTTTCAGGCGCATTGCACAGTGGGATCGGCTACACCCACCTCAATAAACTTTTAGCGTCAATGAACATCCCGTATTTGCACTCGAGTCAATTCAAGAAATACGAGGATGCAATTGGAAACGTCGTTGAGGTTGTGGCGAGAGAGAGTTGCGAAGAAGCTGTGAAAATAGAACGAAGATTAACAATCGACAATTTGGATTGTCTGCAGGCAATGTTGTAGGTTCAGTTAGGCGCGTGGTCAAGTAAAATATTTTACCTGGTTAATTCCGTTTTAACCAAGGTTATGAATCTCTTGGAACTAATAATCAATTTTATGTTAATCAAATTTATGTTCAAAGACAATTTAAGATTCACAATCCTGAATAATTATTAAAATATTTTACTTGTCATTGTGCGAGTTATTACAGATGCAACGCCTAATCATGGAGATACAAGTTTACATAGTTATTTAAACTCTCAACAATATTTTTATAGCGGGTTTTTTTTGCAGAAACCACATGTTGAATTGATTTATCAGTTCGAAATTAGTCGAGTAATGATTCGTTAAAAAAAAGTAACTGCTTCGATACCCAAGATTTTACAGTATATACACAAAATAATTAATGCGATTAATGCGATATGTATAATTTTGATTGATTTTCATATTTTTACCATGAATGGTATGTCAACAATTTTCAGACAATAAAAAAAAAAAAATGAAATATATATATAAAAACTTTTGTTTTTTCAATCTTTCACTCCAGTCCCATCCATATCCGTTTTCTTTACTTGTTAATTTGATTATATTTCTCGAATAGCTGACGGAAAATATTGTTTTTTCGTTTTTATCATCTATTTCAGACCTGATGACTTGCCAGGGAATTTTCTTGTGCCGACACGCACAGAAGTTCCGGAATCTTGGAGTGATATAGCGGTAGATGAGAACGACACAGTGCGACTGATGGTTTCGTACGACATGGGGTGGAGCAAGCGTGGAACCGGGCGAAACTACGACAGCTTAAACGGATACGGAGCACTGAGTGGATCTGAATCGAAACAGATACTCGACTTCGGAACGAGAAATCGCAAGTGTCGAGCGTGCGATCGAGGTGTAGCAGACGAAGATCACGACTGTCGACTGAATTTTGAAGGTAGCGCCAAGGCCATGGAACCGGATCTCACTGTAGATCTTTGTACGCAGAGCGCCATATTGAAAGCCGCCAAGACTGAAGTCGGCATTTTGGTCGGCGACGATGATAGCTCGACGATTGCTGCAGTCCGGAAAGCTATCGACCATCCAATTGTCAAGTTTTCTGACAAGAACCACGCGGCGAAAGGAGTGAAGAGCGCGCTGTACGCTATCAAGAAGCAGCACAAGGAATTGACGAATCAAGCGATAGACTATCTTCATCGGTGCTTCACTTATGCCATTTCGCAGAATCAAGGAAAGAGCTCAGTGATTGCAGAAGTACTGCAGCAAATTCCGGACCACTGCTTCAATAAGCATGAGAAGTGTGGACAGTGGTGCCGATATGAGAGCGATAACGAGTACAAGCATGGCTCGATTCCTGGTGGGTTTACCAGTCTGTCGTTGCGTGAGGCCTTAGTCAATATTTTTGATCAATTAGCGAAGAATGTTGACAAATTTGCGCACGGTACGTCGAGTCAACGGAACGAAAACCTCAACGCAGTTATGGCCAGCAAGGCTCCAAAATCACGTTGTTATAGCCTCAGCGCTTCGAGTGATTACCGCTTTTCCTTAGCCGTGGCTAGTCAGAATCTCGGAGCGGATTGTATACAAGCCGTGATGAAGTCGTCGGAGCTCTCTCCTGGCAAGCACACAGCGAGGTACACGAAGTTCATGGAGACCGTTGCAAATCAACGAAGACAAAAAATCGCGACGACCGCGTTCAAAGCGCAGCGCCACGTTCTCAAGAAGCGTCGTGAATTACTGCGAAAAAAGAAGGAATCAACGGAAGGGATCACATACCAATAAAACATAGGACTGCTGCAGCACCACGCCACAACACCTACCGAGGATACGCGCACAGAAATTGATCCAATCGTATTCTTCGATTTAGAAACGTCGAGTCTCATGAAGACAGCGGAAATTTTGCAAATAGGTGCTCGGTATCGCGACGAATCATTCGGAGTGTACGTCAATCCTACCAAGCCGATTGCCCCTTCTGCTTCAGCCGTCAACGGATTGGAAAACGCGAATGGAGAGCTACTCCTCCGCGGCGTAAGGGTCGTGTCATGTACGCTGCGAACTGCTCTCGGAGCATTCCTCGAATTTTTACTCGCGATCGGCAGGCCGTGGATACTTGCAGCACACAATTGCAAGTTCGACAGTGTACGTCTGCTCCGAAATATCGAACTTGCAGGTATGCTCCGAGAATTCGACAGCGTTATTTCTGGATTCGCGGACACTCTTCCCGTTTTCAAGAAAATCCTTCAAAGGAATAATAACTGCAGTCAAACGGCGTTGGCCTCAGAGTTGCTCGAATTGTCAGATGACGGAGCACACGACGCGGTGCGTGATGTCGAAGTTCTGCAAATGCTTGTGGCTCGATTACAAGTACCCGACAGCGTTCTGATAGAGAACAAGAAGAAAACGTCGGAAATTCTAGCGCAGCAAGCGAGCGTAAACTCTGCACGTGACGTCGAAAAATCATTGGCACCGTTAGAAGGTGTTATCTCCCGCTACATGATAGGAAAGATCGCGTCAGCATCCATAACTTTCACTATTCTCAAGGATACTTTTTCGGCTGAGAAAGAGACCGGTATCAACGTCCTATTTGCAAAGGAAATAAGCGCAAAACCTCGAGTCACGAATTCGTTAAAGGTTATAAATGCGGTGAAGAATTTTCTTTCCGGTACCGTCTAGTCACGAAAGTCGCGAACGAAACCAAAGTATTTAACCAAAAATGAAAAAAAAAACTCGTACTAAACACGTAATAACACGTACTATATCCTCGATTATAAACTCGGAAAACGGGAAAAAAAGCAAAAAAAAATCGTCGATAGATAAATTTGTTATAAGATGTAAAACGGATGTAAAAAAAGTTAATATTTATAAGAAATGTTATATTGATTATAAATCTATAATATAAATGTTTTATATTCCAGGTGAAGAAAAAAGTACGTGCCCTCTATGCGTGTTTTGTTTGAATTTCGCGCGCTTGGTTCTCGCGGCTCACAGCTGATGCGGCGTTGCCATGTTGTGAGGGAGCTATTTGATTTTGCATAATTTTCTCAACGTTTTACTTTATATTCTTGATGATTTCTCTCTTATTTCCATTATAATGATATATCAAACGTATATGAGTGTGATCGGCATATTCTGGGCTACGTCTGGTGTGTTTTTTATAGGGCTGACATCAATTTGACCATACATATGGGTCAATGAATACGACCGGTATCGCCTCACGCCATATAACCGTTGCCTCGTTGTGCTAATTCGAGTCAACTTTAGAATTTAATATCTCGAAAATAAAGATTATTAGCAGCCTCGATCTTTTACCAGTCGATGCAGAAACTATTCATCTACGTACTGTATAAATTTCAAAGAGCTGGCATTAAATTGAATTTTGTGATCAACAACCTTAACGATGCAAAGCAATGCATTTTCACAAAATTCAGGGTTGCGACGCTCGCGAAACGCGATGTCTCTTCTGCTCATTGACGCTTTTTCGCTCGCGGCATCGGTACAAAACGAGTTTTAATAATGCAAAACGATGCATTTTCACATCATTAAGGTTTTTGACACTCGGCTACCGTGTTTACATGCGTGCAACGCTCGCAAAACGCGATAGCTTGACTTTGGCCATTTGACGCTTTTTCGCTCCCGGCATCGGTTCCAAACGAGTTTTAACGATGCAAAACGATGCTTTTGCAGAAAATAAAGGTTTTTGACACTCGGCTACCGTGTTTACATGCGTGCAACGCTCGCGAAACGCGATGTCTCGATTCTGCTTATTGGCGCTTTTTCGCTCGCGGCATCGGTGCAAAACGAGTTTTAACAATGAAAAACGATGCTTTTGCAGAAAATTAAGGTTTTTGACACTCGGCTACCGTGTTTACATGCGTGCAACGTTCGCGAAACGCGATGTCTCGATTCTGCTCATTGACGCTCGTTCGCTCGCGGCATCCGTGCAAAACGAGTTTTAATGATGCAAAACGATGCATTTCCACAAAGTTAAGGTTTTTGACACCCGGCTACCGTGTTTACATGCGTACAACGCTCGCAGAACGCGATGGCTGGATTTGGGTGAAAGACGACTTTTCCCTCGCGGAGTCAAAGCCAAACGAGTTTTAACGATGCAAAACGATGCATTTCTACAAAATTGAGGTTTTTGACACTCGGCTACCGTGTTTACATGCGTGCAACGCTCGCGAAACGCGTTGTCTCGATTCTGCTCATTGACGCTTTTTCGCTCGCGGCGTCCGTGCAGAACGAGTTTTAACGATGCAAAACGATGCATTTCCACATATATAAGGTTTTTGACACTCGGCTACCTTGATTACATGCGTGCAACGCTCGCAAAACGCGATGGCTTGACTTGGCCGTTTGACGCTTTTTCGCTCGCGGCATCGGTTCCAAACGCGTTTTAACGATGCAAAACGATGCATTTGAACAGAATATATGTTTTTGATCCTCGGCGACCGAGTTAATATGCGTGTAACGCGCGCAAAACGCAATGACTCGATTTGAGTCTCAGACGATTTTTCCCTCGTGGCATCGGTGCCAAACGAGTTTTAACGATGCAAAACGATGCATTTGCAGAAAAATTAAGGTTTTTGACCCACGAAGACCGAGTTTACATGCGAGCAACGCTAGCGAGACGCGATGGCTCAACTTAGGTGTTTGACGTTTTTTCGCTCGCGGTACCAGTGCTACACGTGTTTTAATGATGCAAAACAATGCATTTTTACAAAGGAATCAAAGCCAAACGAGTTTTAACGATGCAAAACGATGCATTTCTACAGAATTGAGGTTTTTGACACTCGGCTACCGTGACTACATGCGTGCAACGCTCGCGAAACGCGTTGTCTCGATTCTGCTCATTGACGCTTTTTCGCTCGCGGCATGCGTGCATAACGAGTTCTAACGATGCAAAACGATGCATTTCCACATATATAAGGTTTTTGACACTCGGCTACCGTGTTTACATGCGTGCAACGCTCGCAAAACGTGATGGCTTGACTTGGCCGTTTGACGCTTTTTCGCTCGCGGCATCGGTTACAAACGCGTTTTAACGATGCAAAACGATGCATTTGAACAGAATATATGTTTTTGATCCTCGGCGACCGAGTTAATATGCGTGTAACCAGCGCAAAACGCAATGACTCGATTTGGGTCTCAGACGATTTTTCCCTCGTAGCATCGGTGCCAAACAAGTTTTAACGATGCAAAACGATGCATTTGTAGAAAATTAAGGTTTTTGACACACGAAGACCGAGTTTACATGCGAGCAACACTCGCAAAACGCGATGGCTCGACTTGGACGTTTGACGCTTTTTCGCTCGCGGCATCGCTACCAAACGCGTTTTAACGATGCAAAACAATGTATTTGCACAGAATATATGTTTTTGATCCTCGGCTACCGTGTTTACATGCGTGCAACGTTCGCGAAACGCGATGTCTCGATTCTGCTCATTGACGCTCTTTCGCTCGCGGCATCCGTGCAAAACAACTTTTAATGATGCAAAACGATGCATTTCCACAAAGTTAAGGTTTTTGACACTCGGCTACCGTGTTTATATGCGTACAACGCTCGCAGAACGCGATGGCTGGATTTGGGTGAAGGACGACTTTTCCCTCGCGGAATCAAAGCCAAACGAGTTTTAACGATGCAAAACGATGCATTTCTACAAAATTGAGGTTTTTGACACTCGGCTACCGTGTTTACATGCGTGCAACGCTCGCGAAACGCGTTGTCTCGATTCTGCAGATTGACGCTTTTTCGCTCGCGGCATCCGTGCAGAACGAGTTTTAACGATGCAAAACGATGCATTTCCACATATATAAGGTTTTTGACACTCGGCTACCGTGATTACATGCGTGCAACGCTCGCAAAACGCGATGGCTTGACTTGGCCGTTTGACCCTTTTTCGCTCGCGGCATCGGTACCAAACGCGTTTTAACGATGCAAAACGATGCATTTGCACAGAATATATGTTTTTGATCGTCGGCGACCGAGTTTACATGCGTGTAACGCGCGCAAAACACAATGACTCGATTTGGGTGTCAGACGATTTTTCCCTCGTGGCATCGGTTCCAAACGAGTTTTAACGATGCAAAACGTTGCATTTGCAGAAAATTAAGGTTTTTGACACACGAAGACAGAGTTTACATGCGAGCAACGCTCGCAAAACGCGATGGCTCGACTTGAACGTTTGACGCTTTTTCGCTCGCAGCATCGGTTCAAAACGAGTTTTAACAATGCAAAACGATGCATTTATACAAATTGAGGTTTTTGACACTCGGCTACCGTGTTGACATGCGTGCAACGCTCGCGAAACGCGATGTCTCGATTCTGCTCATTGTCGCGTTTTCGCTCGCGGCATCGGTACCAAACGCGTTTTAACGATGCAAAACGATGCATTTGCACAGAATATAGGTTTTTGATCCTCGGCGACCGAGTTAACATGCGTGTAACGCGTGCAAAACGCGATGACTCGATTTGGGTCTCAAACGATTTTTCCCTCGCGACATCGGTGCCAAACGAGTTTTAACGATGCAAAACGATACATTTGCAGAAAATTAAGGTTTTTGACACACGAAGACCGAGTTTACAAGCGAGCAACGCTCGCAAAACGCGATGGATCAACTTAGGTTTCTGACGTTTTTTCGCTCGCGGTATCAGTGCTACACGTGTTTTAACGATGCAAAGCAATGCATTTTCACAAAATTCAGGGTTGTGACACTCGGCTACCGTGTTTACATGCGTGCAACGCTCGCGAATCGCGATGTCTCTTCTGCTCATTGACGCTTTTTCGCTCGCGGCATCGGTGCAAAACGAGTTTTAACAATGCAAAACGATGCATTTTCACATAATTAAGGATTTTGACACTCGGCTACCGTGGTTACATGCGTGCAACGCTCGCAGAACGCGATGGCTGGATTTGGGTGAAAGACGACTTTTCCCTCGCGGAATCAAAGCCAAACGAGTTTCAAAGATGCAAAACGATGCATTTCTACAAAATTGAGGTTTTTGACACTCGGCTACCGTGCTTCATGCGTGCAACGTTCGCGAAACGCGATGTCTCGATTCTGCTCAATGACGCGCTTTCGCTCTTGGCATCCGTGCAAAACAAGTTTTAATGATGCAAAACGATGCATTTCCACAAAGTTAAGGTTTTTGACACTCGGCTACCGTGTTTACATGCGTACAACGCTCGCAGAACGCGATGGCTGGATTTGGGTGAAAGACGACTTTTCCCTCGCGGAATCAAAGCCAAACGAGTTTTAACGATGCAAAACGATGCATTTCTACAAAATTGAAGTTTTTGACACTTGGCTACCGTGTTTACATGCGTGCAACGCTCGCAGAACGCGATGGCTGGATCTGGGTGAAAGACGACTTTTCTCTCGCGGAATCAAAGCCAAACGAGTTTTAACGATGCAAAACGATGCATTTCTACAAAATTGAGGTTTTTGATACTCGGCTACCGTGTTTACATGCGTGCAACACTCGCGAAACGCGTTGTCTCGATTCTGCTCATTGACGCTTTTTCGCTCGCGGCATCTGTGCAGAACGAGTTTTAATGATGCAAAACGATGCATTTCCACATATATAAGGTTTTTGACACTCGGCTACCGTGATTACATGCGTGCAACGCTCGCAAAACGCGATGGCTTGACTAGGCCGTTTGACGCTTTTTCGCTCGCGGCATCGGTACCAAACGCGTTTTAACGATGCAAAACGATGCATTTGAACAGAATATATGTTTTTGATCCTCGGCGACCGAGTTAATATGCGTGTAACGCGCGCAAAACGCAATGACTCGATTTGTTCTCAGACGATTTTTCCCTCGTGGCATCGGTGCCAAACGAGTTTTAACGATACAAAACGATGCATTTGCACAGAATATAGGTTTTTGACACTCGAAGACCGAGTTAAAATGCTCATAACGCGCGCAAAACGCGATGACTCGATTCCGGTCCCAGACGATTTTTCCCTCGCGGTATCGGCGCAAAACGATGCATTTATACAAAATTGAGGTTTTTGACACTCGGCTACCGTGTTTACATGCGTGCAACGCTCGCAAAACGCGATGGCTTGATTTAGCTGTTTGACGCATTTTCACTCGCGGCATCGGTGCCAAACGAGTGTTAACGATGCAAAACGATGGATTTGCACAAAATCAAGGTTTTTGACACTCGGCGACCGAGTTTACATGCGTGCAACGCTCGCAAAACGCGATGGCTCGATTTGGCTGTTTGACGAATTTTCGCTCGCAAGATCGGTGCCAAACGAGTGTTAACGATGCAAAACGATGCATTTGCACAAAATAAAGATTTTTGACACTCGGCGACCGAGTTTACATGCGTGCAGCGCTCGCAAAACGCGATGTCTCGATTTAGCTGTTTGACGCTTTTTCACTCGCGGCTTCGGTGCCAAACGAGAGCTAACGATGCAAAACGATGGATTTGCACAAAATCAAGGTTTTTGACACTCGGCGACCGAGTTTACATGCGTGCAACGCTCGCAAAACGCGATGGCTCGATTTGGCTATTTGTCGCATTTTCGCTCGCGACATCGGTGCCAAACGAGTGTTAACGATGCAAAACAATGCATTTGCACAAAATGAAAGTTTTTGACACTCGGCGACCGAGTTTACATGCGTGCAATGCTCACAAAACGCGATGTCACGATTTAGCTGTTTAACGCTTGTTCGCTCGCGGCATCGGTGCCAAACGAGTTTTAACGATGAAAAACGATTTATTTTCACAAAATAAAGGTTTTTGTCACTCGGTGACCGAGTTTACATGCGTGCAACACTCACAAAACGCGATTTCTTGATTTGGCTGATTGACGCTTTTTCACTGACGGCATCGGTTCCAAACGAGTTTCAACGATGCAAAACGATGGATTTGCACAAAATCAAGGTTTATGACACTCGGTGACCGAGTTTACATGCGTGCAACGCTCACAAAACGCGATGGCTTGATTTAGCTGTTTGACGCATTTTCGCTCGCGGCATCGGTGCCAAACGCGTTTCAACGATGCAAAACGATGGATTTGCACAAAATCAAGGTTTATGACACTCGGTGACCGAGTTTACATGCGTGCAACGCTCACAAAACGCGATGGCTTGATTTAGCTGTTTGACGCATTTTCGCTCGCGGCATCGGTGCCAAACGAGTGTTAACGATGCAAAACGATGGATTTGCACAAAATGAAAGTTTTTGACACTCGGCGACCGAGTTTACATGCGTGCAATGCTCACAAAACGCGATGTCACGATTTAGCTGTTTAACGCTTGTTCGCTCGCGGCATCGGTGCTAAACGAGTTTTAACGATGAAAAACGATTTATTTTCACAAAATAAAGGTTTTTGTCACTCGGTGACCGAGTTTACATGCGTGCAACACTCACAAAACGCGATTTCTTGATTTGGCTGATTGACGCTTTTTCACTGACGGCATCGGTTCCAAACGAGTTTCAACGATGCAAAACGATGGATTTGCACAAAATCAAGGTTTATGACACTCGGTGACCGAGTTTACATGCGTGCAACGCTCACAAAACGCGATGGCTTGATTTAGCTGTTTGACGCATTTTCGCTCGCGGCATCGGTGCCAAACGCGTTTCAACGATGCAAAACGATGGATTTGCACAAAATCAAGGTTTATGACACTCGGTGACCGAGTTTACATGCGTGCAACGCTCACAAAACGCGATGGCTTGATTTAGCTGTTTGACGCATTTTCGCTCGCGGCATCGGTGCCAAACGAGTGTTAACGATGCAAAACGATGGATTTGCACAAAATCAAGCTTTTTGACACTCGGCGACCGAGTTTACATGCGTGCAACGCTCGCAAAACGCGATAGCTCTATTTGGCTGTTTGACGCATTTTCGCTCGCAACATCGGTACCAAACGAGTGTTAACGATGCAAAACGATGCATTTGCACAAAATGAAGGTTTCTGGCACTCGGCGACCGAGTTTACATGCGTGCAACGCTCGCAAAACGCGATGGCTCGATTTGGCTGTTTGACGAATTTTCGCTCGCAAGATCGGTGCCAAACGAGTGTTAACGATGCAAAACGATGCATTTGCACAAAATGAAGATTTTTGACACTCGGCGACCGAGTTTACATGCGTGCAGCGCTCGCAAAACGCGATGTCTCGATTTAGCTGTTTGACGCTTTTTCACTCGCGGCATCGCTGTCAAACGAGTTTCAACGATGCATAACGATGCATTTGCAAAATATAAAGGATTTTGACACTCGGCGACTTTGGTTACATGCGTGCAGCGCTCGCAAATCGCGATTTATACATTTGGCTGATTGACGCTTTTTCGCTTGCGGCATCAGTCCCAAACGAATTTCAACGATGCAAAACGATGCATTTTTACAAAATAAAAGTTTTTGACACTCGGCGAACGAGTTTACATGTGTGCAGCTCTCGCAAAACGTGATTTCTCGATTTGGATGATTGACGGTTTTTCGCTCGCGGCATCGGTGCCAAACGGGTTTCAACGATGCGAAACGATGGATTTGCACAAAATCAATGTTTGTGACACTCGGTGACCGAGTTTACATGCGTGTAACGCTCACAAAACGCGATGGCTTGATTTAGCTGTTTGACGCATTTTCACTCGCGGCATCGGTGCCAAACGAGTGTTAACGATGCAAAACGATTTATTTTCACAAAATAAAGGTTTATGTCACTCGGTGACCGAGTTTACATGCGTGCAACGCTCACAAAACGCGATGGCTTGATTTAGCTGTTTGACGCATTTTCGCTCGCGGCATCGGTGCCAAACGAGTGTTAACGATGCAAAACGATGGATTTGCACAAAATCAAGCTTTTTGACACTCGGCGACCGAGTTTACATGCATGCAACGCTCGCAAAACGCGATAGCTCTATTTGGCTGTTTGACGCATTTTCGCTCGCAACATCGGTACCAAACGAGTGTTAACGATGCAAAACGATGCACTTGCACAAAATGAAGGTTTTTGGCACTCGGCGACCGAGTTTACATGCGTGCAACGCTCGCAAAACGCGATGGCTCGATTTGGCTGTTTGACGAATTTTCGCTTGCAAGATCGGTGCCAAACGAGTGTTAACGATGCAAAACGATGCATTTGCACAAAATGAAGATTTTTGACACTCGGCGACCGAGTTTACATGCGTGCAGCGCTCGCAAAACGCGATGTCTCGATTTAGCTGTTTGACGCTTTTTCACTCGCGGCATCGCTGTCAAACGAG
>OZ035853.1:12911245-12944613 GCA_964034905.1 Itoplectis maculator | reverse complement strand
CGCTTTTTCGCTCACGGCATCGGGCCAAACGAGTTTTAACGATGCAAAACGATGCATTTGCACAAAATAAAGGTTTTTGATACTCGGCGAACGAGACTACATGAGTGCCACGCGTGCAAAACGCGATTGCTCGATTTGGCTGTTAGACGCTTTTTTGCTCGTGCATCGGTGGCAAACGAGTTTTGACGATTCAAAACGATGCATTCGCACAATATAAAGGGTTTTGATACTCGGCGACCGAGCTTACATGCGTGCAGCGCTCGCAAAACGCGATGGCTCGATTTGGATGATTGACGCTTTTTCGCTCGCGGCATCGGTGCCAAACGAGTTTTAACGATGTAAAACGATGCATTTGCACAAAACAAAGGTTTTTGATACTCGGCGATAGAGTTTACATGCGTGCAGCGCTCGCAAAACGCGATGGCTCGATTTGTCTGATTGACGCTTTTTCGCTCCCAGCATCGGTGCCAAAGGAGTTTTAACAATGCAAAACGATGCATTTGCACAAAATAAAGGTTCTTGATACTCCGCGACCGAGTCTACATGAGTGCCACGCGTGCAAAACGCGATAGCTCGATTTGGCTTTTAGACGCTTTTTTGCTCGTGCATCGGTGACAAACGAGTTTTGACTATGCAAAACGATGCATTTGCCCAAAATTAACGTTTTTGACGTTCGGAGATCGAGTTTACATGCGTGCAGCGCTCGCAAAACGCGATGGCTTGATTTGGCTGATTGACGCTTTTTCGCTCGCGAAATCGGTGCCAAACGATTTTTAACGATGTAAAACGATGCATTTGCACAAAATAAAGGTTTTTGATACTCGGCGACCGATTTTACATGCGTGCAGCGATCGCAAGACGCGATGGCTCGATTTGGATGATTGACGCTTTTTCGCTCGCGGCATCGGTGCCAAACGAGTTTTAACGATGTAAAACGATGCATTTGCACAAAATAAAGGTTTTTGATACTCGGCGACCGAGTTTACATGCGTGCAGCGCTCGCAAAACGCGATGGCTCGATTTGGCTGATTGACGCTTTTTCGCTCGCAGCATCGGTGCCAAACGAGTTTTAGATACACGGCGACCGAGTCTACATGAGTGCCACGCGTGCAAAACGCGATAGCTCGATTTGGCTGTTAGACGCTTTTTTGCTCGTGCGTCGGTGGCAAACGAGTTTTGACGGTGCAAAACGATGCATTTGCAGAAAATTAACGTTTTTGACATTCGGAGATCGAGTTTACATACGTGCAGCGCTCGAAAAACGCGATGGCTCGATTTGGCTGATTGACGCTTTTTCGCTCGTGGCATCGATGCCAAACGATTTTTAACGATGTAAAACGATGCATTTGCACAAAATAAAGGTTTTTGATACTCGGCGACCGAGTTTACATGCGTGCAGCGCTCGCAAAACGCGATGGCTCGATTTGGATGATTGACGCTTTTTCGCTCGCGGCATCGGTGCCAAACGAGTTTTAACGATGTAAAACGATGCATTTGCACAAAATAAAGGTTTTTGATACTCGGCGACCGAGTTTACATGCGTGCCGCGCTCGCAAAACGAGATGGCTCGATTTGGCTGTTTGACTCTTTTTCGCTCGCGGGATCGGTGTGAAACGAGTTCTAACGATGCAAAACGATGCATTTGCACAAAATTACGGTTTTTTACATTCGGAGATCGAGTTTACATGCGTGCAGCGCTCGCAAAACGCGATGGCTCGATTTGGCTGTTTTACGCTTTTTCGCTCGCGGCATCGGTGCTAAACGATTTTTAACGATGTAAGACGATGCATTTGCACAAAATAAAGGATTTTGATACCCGGCGACCGAGTTTACATGCGTGCAGCGCTCGCAAAACGCGATGGCTCGATTTGGATGATTGACGCTTTTTCGCTCGCGGCATCGGTGCCAAACGAGTTTTAACGATGTAAAACGATGCATTTGCAGAAAATAAATGTTTTTGATACTCGGCGACCGAGTTTACATGAGTGCCACGCGCGCAGAACGCGATAGCTTGATTTGACTGATTGACACATTTTCGCTAGCGGCATCGTTGCCAAACGAGTTTTGACGATGCAAAACGATGCATTTAAACAAAATTAAGGTTTTTGACATTCGGAGATCGAGTTTACATGCGTGCAGCGCTCGCAAAACGAGATGGTTCGATTTCGCTGTTTGACTCTTTTTCGCTCGCGGCATTGGTGTCAAACGAGTTCTAACGATGCAAAACGATGCATTTGCACAAAATTAAGGTTTTTGACATTCGGAGATCGAGTTTACATGCGTGCAGCGCTCGCCAAACGCGTTGGCTCGATTTGGCTGATTGACGCTTTTTCGCTCGCGGCATCGGTGCTAAACGATTTTTAACGATGTAAAACGATGCATTTGCACAAAATAAAGGTTTTTGATACTCGGCGACCGAGTTTACATGCGTGCAGCGCTCGCAAAACGCGATGGCTCGATTTGGATGATTGACGCTTTTTCGCTCGCGGCATCGGTGCTAAACGATTTTTAACGATGCAAAACGATGCATTTGCACAAAATAAAGGTTTTTGATACTCGGCGACCGAGTTTACATGAGTGCCTCGCGCGCAGTACGCGATAGCTTGATTTGACTGATTGACACATTTACGCTAGCGGCATCGTTGCCAAACGAGTTTTGACGATGCAAAACGAAGTATTTAAACAAAATTAAGGTTTTTGACATTCGGAGATCGAGTTTACATGCGTGCAGCGCTCGCAAAACGAGATGGCTCGATTTCCCTGTTTGACTCTTTTTCGCTCGCAGCATTGGTGTCAAACGAGTTCTAACGATGCAAAACGATGCATTTGCACAAAATTAAGGTTTTTGACATTCGGAGATCGAGTTTACATGCGTGCAGCGCTCGCAAAACGCGATTGCTCGATTTGGCTGTTTGACGCTTTTTCGCTCGCGGCATCGGTGCTAAACGATTTTTAACGATGTAAAACGATGCATTTGCACAAAATAAAGGTTTTTGATACTCGGCGACCGAGTTTACATGCGTGCAGCGCTCGCAAAACGTGATGACTCGATTTGGATGATTGACGCTTTTTCGCTCGCGGCATCGGTGCCAAACGAGTTTTAACGATGTAAAACGATGCATTTGCACAAAATAAAGGTTTTTGATACTCGGCGACCGAGTTTACATGCGTGCAGCGCTCGCAAAACGCGATGGCTCGATCTGGCTGATTGACGCTTTTTCGCTCGCAGCATCGGTGCCAAACGAGTTTTAACAATGCAAAACGATGCATTTGCACAAAATAAAGGTTTTTGATACTCAGCGACCAAGTCTACATGAGTGCCACGCGCGCAGAACGCGATGGCTTGATTTGACTGATTGACACATTTTCGCTAGCGGCATCGTTGCCAAACGAGTTTAAACGATGCAAAACGATTTACTGTCACAAAATAAAGGTTTTTGTCACTTGGTGACCGAGTTTACATGCGTGCAACACTCACAAAACGAGATGGCTTGATTTGGCTGTTTGAATCTTTTTCGCTCGCGGCATCGGTGTCAAACGAGTTCTAACGATGCAAAACGATGCATTTGCACAAAATTAAGGTTTTTGACATTCGGAGATCGAGTTTACATGCGTGCAGCGCTCACAAAACGCGATGGCTCGATTTGGCTGTTTGACGCATTTTCGCTTGCGGCATCGGTGCTAAACAATTTTTAACGATGTAAATCGATGCATTTGCACAAAATAAAGGTTTTTGATACTCGGCGACCGAGTTTACATGCGTGCAGCGCTCGCAAAACGCGATGGCTCGATTTGGATGACTGAGGCTTTTTCGCTCGCGGCATCGGTGCCAAACGAGTTTTAACGATGTAAAACGATGCATTTGCACAAAATAAAGGTTTTTGATACTCGGCGACCGAGTTTACATGCGTGCAGCGCTCGCAAAACGCGATGGCTCGATTTGGCTGATTGACGCTTTTTCGCTCGCAGCATCGGTGCCAAACGAGTTTTAACAATGCAAAACGATGCATTTGCACAAAATAAAGGTTTTTGACATTCGGAGATCGAGTTTACATGCGTGCGGCGCTCGCAAAACGAGATGCCTCGATTTCGCTGTTTGACTCTTTTTCGCTCGCAGCATCGGTGCCAAACGATCTTAACCGATGTAAAACGATGCATTTGCACAAAACAAAGGTTTTTGATACTCGGCGACCGAGTTTACATGCGTGCAGCGCTCGCAAAACGCGATGGCTCGATTTGGCTGATTGACGCTTTTTCGCTCGCGGCATCGGTGCCAAACGATTTTTAACGATGTAAAACGATGCATTTGCACAAAACAAAGGTTTTTGATACTGCGACCGAGTTTACATGCGTGCAGCGCTCGCAAAACGAGATGGCTCGATTTGGCTGTTTGACTCTTTTTCGCTCGCAGCATCGGTGTCAAACGAGTTCTAACGATGCAAAACGATGCATTTGCACAAAATTGAGGTTTTTGACATTCGGAGATCGAGTTTACATGCGTGCAGCGCTCACAAAACGCGATGGCTCGATTTGGCTGTTTGACGCATTTTCGCTCCCGGCATCGGTGCTAAACAATTTTTAACGATGTAAATCGATGCATTTGCACAAAATAAAGGTTTTTGATACTCGGCAACCGAGTTTACATGCGTGCAGCGCTCGCGAAACGCGATGGCTCGATTTGGATGACTGAGGCTTTTTCGCTCGCGGCATCGGTGCCAAACGAGTTTTAACGATGTAAAACGATGCATTTGCACAAAATAAAGGTTTTTGATACTCGGCGACCGAGTTTACATGCGTGCAGCGCTCGCAAAACGCGATGGCTCGATTTGGCTGATTGACGCTTTTTCGCTCGCAGCATCGGTGCCAAACGAGTTTTAACAATGCAAAACGATGCATTTGCACAAAATAAAGGTTTTTGACATTCGGAGATCGAGTTTACATGCGTGCGGCGCTCGCAAAACGAGATGCCTCGATTTCGCTGTTTGACTCTTTTTCGCTCGCAGCATCGGTGCCAAACGATTTTAACCGATGTAAAACGATGCATTTGCACAAAACAAAGGTTTTTGATACTCGGCGACCGAGTTTACATGCGTGCAGCGCTCGCAAAACGCGATGGCTCGATTTGGCTGATTGACGCTTTTTCGCTCGCAGCATCGGTGCCAAACGAGTTTTAACAATGCAAAACGATGCATTTGCACAAAATAAAGGTTTTTGACATTCGGAGATCGAGTTTACATGCGTGCAGCGCTCGCAAAACGAGATGGCTCGATTTCGCTGTTTGACTCTTTTTCGCTCGCGGCATCGGTGTGAAACGAGTTCTAACGATGCAAAACGATTCATTTGCACAAAATTAAGGTTTTTTACTTTCGGAGATCGAGTTTACATGCGTGCAGCGCTCGCAAAACGCGATGGCTCGATTTGACTGTTTGACGCTTTTTCGCTAACGGCATCGGTGCTAAACGATTTTTAACGATGTAAAACGATGCATTTGCACAAAATAAAGGTTTTTGATACTCGGCGACCGAGTTTACATGCGTGCAGCGCTCGTAAAACGCGATGGCTCGATTTGGCTGATTGACGCTTTTTCGCTCGCGGCATCGGTGCCAAACGATTTTTAACAATGTAAAACGATGCATTTGCACAAAATAAAGGTTTTTGATACTCGGCGACCGAGTTTACATGCGTGCAGCGCTCGTAAAACGCGATGGCTCGATTTGGCTGATTGACGCTTTTTCGCTCGCGGCATCGGTGCCAAACGATTTTTAACAATGTAAAACGATGCATTTGCACAAAATAAAGGTTTTTGATACTCGGCGACCGAGTTTACATGCGTGCAGTGCTCGCAAAACGCGATCGCTCGATTTGGATGACTGACGCTTTTTCGCTCGCGGCATCGGTGCCAAACGAGTTTTAACGATGTAAAACGATGCATTTAAACAAAATTAAGGTTTTTTACATTCGGAGATCGAGTTTACATGCGTGCAGCGCTCGCAAAACGATGACAACTTTCGTTGCTGTACGTTAGATTTGGTGATGGTCCTAGAAGGACCGTTGAGGTTGTTTGTGGCTATGGAGCCGAAGTAGATGTGGGCGACGTAGGAGACGCGGGGGACTTGCTCGATGGCTTGAATTTATACCGTTTCTTACCCGCTCGTCTCGGCATGCAAACGCATTTCTAATTGGCGAGGAGACAACAATCCGGACGGAGCACGAACGCCATGCGCCGAAGAGAGGGCACGAAGGCCATGCGCCTCGTTCGGGCTCGGCTCCCTGCGTTCGACCGGCCGTGCGTCGGGAGAATGCCCGAGCCACGATCCCTATTCGAGTTGAGTAAAGAAAGATGAAGCACGAAGGGATGTGCGTTCGATCGTCGTGCGTCGGGAGAATGCCCGCGTCACGACCCCTACCGTGCGTCGGGAGAATGCCCGAGTCA
Organism: Itoplectis maculator; assembly: GCA_964034905.1. Lineage (NCBI taxonomy): Eukaryota > Metazoa > Arthropoda > Insecta > Hymenoptera > Ichneumonidae > Itoplectis > Itoplectis maculator. The sequence continues at coordinate 12,938,180 of OZ035853.1, read as the reverse complement.
CGAGCCCTAACGTGCGTCGGGAGAATGCCCGAGCACGATCCTGCCGATCTTCAGGAGAAGGCACGAAAGGGCGTGCGTTCCGAACCTAACATCAGAGCACGAGGGCGTGCGTCTGGGATACCCGAATGGGCGACCGACCGATTGCACGACGAAGCGAAGCGGAGCTCGAAGGCGAGCATCCCACGAAGCGGATAGGGACGAGAGGAGAGAGCTCGAAGACCGAGCGTCTCGATGCGGAGCGAAGCGGAGATCGAGAGAGGAAGAGAGCTCGAGGACCGAGCGTCTCAATACGGAGCGAAGCGGAGATCGAGAGAGGGAGAGAGCTCGAGGACCGAGCGTCTCAAATACGGAGCGAAGCGGAAATCGAGAGAGAGAGAGAGAGAGAGCTCGAGGATCGAGCGTCCCGATGAGATGAAAGAGGTTAATTATTTGCGAGTTGTTCTAGTAAAAAGAATAGTTCTGAAAAGAACTTATTTCTCTGAGCAGTCCTTATAAGGACTGTTAGAATGTATAGTTCTTAAAAGAACTTTTTGATGATGGTACTGGTGAGGATCTCGAGATCCACGGCGAAGTCCTGTTCCACGTTGGAATTGGCGAATTTCGTCGTTGGGTCGTTTCCGAGCTTGGTAGGCGAAGAAATAAGATATACGAGTGTTCTCTACGTTTAGAGTCGAGATGTCTTTATTGGTCTTAGGAGGCAGCGAGGTGGCGTGCTCTCTTCGGAGTCCTGAGTACAACTGGAGACCGAGCGCGCAGCGCCCGTCTCTTATACCCTCTCGGGGTCGAGCGGTGCGCCAATCACGAGCGAGGCAGTGTGCGGCGCCCCCACCACGGTGCGGCCGACCAATAGCGTGTGAGCGCACGGTCTGAGCGGCGCGCCAATGAGGTGCGAGCGCGCGGTCCGAGCGGCGCGCCAATGAGGTGCGAGCGCGCGGTCCGAGCGGCGCGCCAATCACCGCGTCGCCCGGGATTGTCGCGAAGAACATAGAAAGATAATTATAATGGTATCTAAGAGAATCATTGGTATTCTCTTTAGAACACTTTGAACGATTGTAACTTTGGTTTGAGTGAAGCGATCGTGATGCGGTCGCGTCTGAAGTTAATATTATTAGTTCGCCCGCGTTCTGAGGGGGTTCTCCGCGGCGGGTGAATGAATTGATAATGTGATAATAATTGCGATAATAATAATAATAATAATAATAAACTAAAATAGGGCTTTTTTTGTGGGGAATCGACTCGGGCAAGGGGTTTACGTCATATGGCGTACAACAAGCCCCCCCCCTGCTCGAGACGATTCTGACAAGGTAAATGACGATTAAAATATGAAGGAAAATAATAGTAAAAAATAATTTGAGATCAGATAACCTCTTGCGACCACGCGATGGCCCTGAAGAGGATCGCGGGAAAACGAAAAAATTTTTTAGAGTTTGCGGGGTCGTAGATGATAGGGGTGTGGGGCGTCGATGTCCCTGAGGGCTCGACGAATACGTCGTCGTGGCTGGGACTCGAGCTGCGGTGATGAGGGAGGTGTCGGTAGATCTGGTGGGTCCGGCGGCCGTGAGGCCGATCGCTCCGGCGATCGGGGGGCCAGCCGGTCGGGCGGATCTGGTGGGTCCGGCGGCCGTGAGGCCGATCGCTCCGGCGATCGGGGGGCCAGCCGGTCGGATAGACCTGGTGCTGTCGGTGGCCGCGGAACCGCTCGCTCCGGCGATCGGGGGGCCAACCGAGAATGAGGATCTGGTGGGGCCGGCGGCCGCGGAACCGATCGCTCCGGCGACCGGGGGGCCAGCCGGACAGATGAACCTGGTGATGTCGGCGGCCGCGGAACCGACCGCTCCGGCGATCGGGGGGCCGGCCGAGTGGTTGGATCTGGCTGATCTATGGCTGATGGTGGCGAGGGGGCCATTCCGGTGGTTACAGGGTCGTAATCGTCGAAAAACGATGAAGTGACTGAGCGAGTGTCGTCGTTCTCGGTACTCAGATGTGAGTCCGAGACGGGCGAGAATTCGCTCTGGGATGGCGGGATTCTCCCCATGGTGAGTGGCGGGACCAGCGGTTGTGATACGCGCGTGGCGAGTGTTGGCCTCAGAGGTTGAGGCAACTCTGATGGACCCGAACCTGTCGGGCCGACAGGACCGGATGGCGAGGAAGTGGTGAGTGGTAGCATCAGAGGCCGAGGCAACTCTGATGTATCCGAGCCGATTGGACTGGATGGCGGAGAGGTGGTGATTGACTGCGTTAGAGGCCGAAGCGACTCTGACGTATCCATACCTGCCGGGTTGGCAGGGCCGGATGGCGGTGAGAGAGGTTGCATTAGAGGCCGAGGCAACTCTAATGTATCCGATCCGATTGGACTGGATGGCGGAGAAGTGGTGGTTGACTGCGTTAGAGGCCGAAGCGACTCTGACGTATCCATAACTGCCGGGTTGGCAGGGCCGGATGGCGGTGAGAGAGGTTGCATTAGAGGCCGAGGCAACTCTAATGTATCCGATCCGATTGGACCGGATGGCGGAGAAGTGGTGGTTGACTGCGTTAGAGGCCGAAGCGACTCTGACGTATCCATAACTGCCGGGTTGGCAGGGCCGGATGGCGGAGAGAGAGGTTGCATTAGAGGCCGAGGCAACTCTAATGTACCCGATCCGATTGGACCGGATGGCGGAGAAGTGGTGATTGACTGCGTTAGAGGCCGAAGCGACTCTGACGTATCCATACCTGCCGGGTTGGCAGGACCGAATGGCGGAGAGAGAGGTTGCATTAGAGGCCGAGGCAACTCTAATGTATCCGATCCGATTGGACTGGATGGCGGAGAGTTTGGACGTTCGTCCGAGACGGGTTTTAGTTGGGACCCGTGTATTTTTATTGTCGTCTCGTTCCGATTGACGAGATAGATTTCCCGGAAGTCCTGAACGGTGTCGCCAAATCTCTCGAGAGAGTCGCGAGGGAATTTTTGGTTTACCTCCTGGAGGTCTACCATGGCGCAAGCCGTGGGAACAGTGGCGTTGGAAGTGCGAACTGAGAGACGTTCGGTTAGCCCGAGGTACAGGGCGTTGCTGGAGCAATTGAGAATGCCCTTTTGCTCAACCATCCAGGGGTATCCCAGAATCAGGGGCTCTCGGGCAGAGGGTGCGACCCAAGCTAGTATATCAAAGGCGCGGTTCTGGATTTGAATAGGAAATCGGACGCGACCATTTAACGGCATTCTCAGCGTCTCGCCGGCAAGATTCGCGTATGATTGAACGGGGTCGATCGGATGTCCCGGAGGAAGGTACTCCGGTCGAATGAAACACGCGCTTGCGAAGCAGTCTATGGCCGCTCGCACCTCGGCACCATTGATAGTGACGACGATATGCGGAAGTCCGTATTGGTCCGTATCCGTGAGCCCAACTGTAGGAGGACTACCGGGGTGGGCTGTCTCCGGTGTCGTCTGATTATTCCGAGCTGCGATCTTCTGCGCGTAAACTGGACAATCTTTATGTAGATGTCTCTCCGGGCAGTGCCAGCATGGAGGTGGGTGCTGACCATCCGATGTTGGTCTCGCGGGCCGATCTGGTTTGTCCGCGGGTTTGTCCGGAGTTTCCTTTTTTTGTTTTGGGGCTGGTGGAGGCTCTAGGTCGTACTCTATCTCGATGGCTCTACTCATGAGAGTGGATAGAGTTGTGGGACTAGAGGCTCGAATGACGATCCGAAGGTTCGGTCGAAGAAGCTCTAACAGGGCAGCTACCTTTGTACTCTCGGGGTCTTCCCGACGAATTCGTTGGTACAAGAGGTATTTTTGCTGTAGGAAGATCCCGGCGTTCTCCCTCTCGCCTTGCTTGCGGGAGAAGAGTTGAGCGTTAAGTCGTGAAATGACCGCCGGACTGTCGTATCGACTGAGCAGTAATTCTTTGAAATTATCCCAATCGAAGTCCAAGGGTTGGTAGCATGACCACCATTTTTCCGCGTCGCCCCGGAGTCCCGCCGAAGCCGTCTTGGTTCGAAGGGAGAGAGGAATGTGCGAGGCGAGAAAATACTCCTCACACTTGTTGAGAAAATTTTTCGGGTCTTCGTGGTCGATGCCACTGTATGTAGGTATGGGGACTTGTGGTGCGGTGTTGAGTGCTTGCCTCAGCAACGCTTCGAAATTGGCGAAAGCACCGGGGTTGGCGTTGAACGCATTGGGCGCGTTCGGCGCGTTCGACGCGTTAGACGCGTTAGGCGCGGGATCCGCCATTTCTTCGTTTTCGAGAATTGTTGGGCGATTGTTGGGCGCCACTAGGTTTTCCACTCCTAGAAGTGCGTCAATCGGCGGTGGAGCTTCTCCACGAAGTCGCGCGGACTGACGTTCGGGTTTTTTAGGGGAATGCTCGACTGGCATGGGTAGAGATATAGACTTGGTATCAGGGGCCCCACGTTGGGCGCCAATGACAACTTTCGTTGCTGTACGTTAGATTTGGTGATGGTCCTAGAAGGACCGTTGAGGTTGTTTGTGGCTATGGAGCCGAAGTAGATGTGGGCGACGTAGGAGACGCGGGGGACTTGCTCGATGGCTTGAATTTATACCGTTTCTTACCCGCTCGTCTCGGCATGCAAACGCATTTCTAATTGGCGAGGAGACAACAATCCGGACGGAGCACGAACGCCATGCGCCGAAGAGAGGGCACGAAGGCCATGCGCCTCGTTTGGGCTCGGCTCCCTGCGTTCGACCGGCCGTGCGTCGGGAGAATGCCCGAGCCACGATCCCTATTCGAGTTGAGTAAAGAAAGATGAAGCACGAAGGGATGTGCGTTCGATCGTCGTGCGTCGGGAGAATGCCCGCGTCACGACCCCTACCGTGCGTCGGGAGAATGCCCGAGTCACGAGCCCTAACGTGCGTCGGGAGAATGCCCGAGCACGATCCTGCCGATCTTCAGGAGAAGGCACGAAAGGGCGTGCGTTCCGAACCTAACATCAGAGCACGAGGGCGTGCGTCTGGGATACCCGAATGGGCGACCGACCGATTGCACGACGAAGCGAAGCGGAGCTCGAAGGCGAGCATCCCACGAAGCGGATAGGGACGAGAGGAGAGAGCTCGAAGACCGAGCGTCTCGATGCGGAGCGAAGCGGAGATCGAGAGAGGAAGAGAGCTCGAGGACCGAGCGTCTCAATACGGAGCGAAGCGGAGATCGAGAGAGGGAGAGAGCTCGAGGACCGAGCGTCTCAAATACGGAGCGAAGCGGAAATCGAGAGAGAGAGAGAGAGAGAGAGAGCTCGAGGATCGAGCGTCCCGATGAGATGAAAGAGGTTAATTATTTGCGAGTTGTTCTAGTAAAAAGAATAGTTCTGAAAAGAACTTATTTCTCTGAGCAGTCCTTATAAGGACTGTTAGAATGTATAGTTCTTAAAAGAACTTTTTGATGATGGTACTGGTGAGGATCTCGAGATCCACGGCGAAGTCCTGTTCCACGTTGGAATTGGCGAATTTCGTCGTTGGGTCGTTTCCGAGCTTGGTAGGCGAAGAAATAAGATATACGAGTGTTCTCTACGTTTAGAGTCGAGTTGTCTTTATTGGTCTTAGGAGGCAGCGAGGTGGCGTGCTCTCTTCGGAGTCCTGAGTACAACTGGAGACCGAGCGCGCAGCGCCCGTCTCTTATACCCTCTCGGGGTCGAGCGGTGCGCCAATCACGAGCGAGGCAGTGTGCGGCGCCCCCACCACGGTGCGGCCGACCAATAGCGTGTGAGCGCACGGTCTGAGCGGCGCGCCAATGAGGTGCGAGCGCGCGGTCCGAGCGGCGCGCCAATCACCGCGTCGCCCGGGATTGTCGCGAAGAACATAGAAAGATAATTATAATGGTATCTAAGAGAATCATTGGTATTCTCTTTAGAACACTTTGAACGATTGTAACTTTGGTTTGAGTGAAGCGATCGTGATGCGGTCGCGTCTGAAGTTAATATTATTAGTTCGCCCGCGTTCTGAGGGGGTTCTCCGCGGCGGGTGAATGAATTGATAATGTGATAATAATTGCGATAATAATAATAATAATAATAATAAACTAAAATAGGGCTTTTTTTGTGGGGAATCGACTCGGGCAAGGGGTTTACGTCATATGGCGTACAACAACGAGATGGCTCGATTTCGCTGTTTGACTCTTTTTCGCTCGCGGCATTGGTGTCAAACGCGTTCTAACGATGCAAAACGATGCATTTGCACAAAATTAAGGTTTTTGACATTCGGAGATCGAGTTTACATGCGTGCAGTGGTCGCAAAACGCGATGGCTCGATTTGGCTGTTTGACGCTTTTTCGCTCGCAGCATCGGTGCTAAACGATTTTTATCGATGTAAAACGATGCATTAGCACAAAATAATGGTTTTTGATACTCGGCGACCGAGTTTACATGCGTGCAGCGCTCGCAAAATGCGATGGCTCGATTTGGATGATTGACGCTTTTTCGCTCGCGGCATCGGTGCCAAACGAGTTTTAACGATGCAAAACGATGCATTTGCACAAAATAAAGGCTTTTGATACTCGGCGACCGAGTTTACATGAGTGCCACGCGCGCAGTACGCGATAGCTTGATTTGACTGATTGACACATTTACGCTAGCGGCATCGTTGCCAAACGAGTTTTGACGATGCAAAACGATGCATTTAAACAAAATTAAGGTTTTTGACATTCGGAGATCGAGTTTACATGCGTGCAGCGCTCGCAAAACGCGATGGCTCGATTTGGCTGTTTGACGCTTTTTCGCTCGCGGCATCGGTGCTAAACGATTTTTAACGATGTAAAACGATGCATTTGCACAAAATAAAGGTTTTTGATTTCCGGCGACCGAGTTTACATGCGTGCAGCGCTCGCAAAACGTGATGGCTCGATTTGGATGATTGACGCTTTTTCGCTCGCGGCATCGGTGCCAAACGAGTTTTAACGATGTAAAACGATGCATTTGCACAAAATAAAGGTTTTTGATACTCGGCGACCGAGTTTACATGCGTGCAGCGCTCGCAAAACGCGATGGCTCGATTTGGCTGATTGACGCTTTTTCGCTCGCAGCATCGGTGCCAAACGAGTTTTAGATACACGGCGACCGAGTCTACATGAGTGCCACGCGTGCAAAACGCGATAGCTCGATTTGGCTGTTAGACGCTTTTTTGCTCGTGCGTCGGTGGCAAACGAGTTTTGACGGTGCAAAACGATGCATTTGCAGAAAATTAACGTTTTTGACATTCGGAGATCGAGTTTACATACGTGCAGCGCTCGAAAAACGCGATGGCTCGATTTGGCTGATTGACGCTTTTTCGCTCGTGGCATCGATGCCAAACGATTTTTAACGATGTAAAACGATGCATTTGCACAAAATAAAGGTTTTTGATACTCGGCGACCGAGTTTACATGCGTGCAGCGCTCGCAAAACGCGATGGCTCGATTTGGATGATTGACGCTTTTTCGCTCGCGGCATCGGTGCCAAACGAGTTTTAACGATGTAAAACGATGCATTTGCACAAAATAAAGGTTTTTGATACTCGGCGACCGAGTTTACATGCGTGCCGCGCTCGCAAAACGAGATGGCTCGATTTGGCTGTTTGACTCTTTTTCGCTCGCGGGATCGGTGTGAAACGAGTTCTAACGATGCAAAACGATGCATTTGCACAAAATTACGGTTTTTTACATTCGGAGATCGAGTTTACATGCGTGCAGCGCTCGCAAAACGCGATGGCTCGATTTGGCTGTTTTACGCTTTTTCGCTCGCGGCATCGGTGCTAAACGATTTTTAACGATGTAAGACGATGCATTTGCACAAAATAAAGGATTTTGATACCCGGCGACCGAGTTTACATGCGTGCAGCGCTCGCAAAACGCGATGGCTCGATTTGGATGATTGACGCTTTTTCGCTCGCGGCATCGGTGCCAAACGAGTTTTAACGATGTAAAACGATGCATTTGCAGAAAATAAATGTTTTTGATACTCGGCGACCGAGTTTACATGAGTGCCACGCGCGCAGAACGCGATAGCTTGATTTGACTGATTGACACATTTTCGCTAGCGGCATCGTTGCCAAACGAGTTTTGACGATGCAAAACGATGCATTTAAACAAAATTAAGGTTTTTGACATTCGGAGATCGAGTTTACATGCGTGCAGCGCTCGCAAAACGAGATGGTTCGATTTCGCTGTTTGACTCTTTTTCGCTCGCGGCATTGGTGTCAAACGAGTTCTAACGATGCAAAACGATGCATTTGCACAAAATTAAGGTTTTTGACATTCGGAGATCGAGTTTACATGCGTGCAGCGCTCGCCAAACGCGTTGGCTCGATTTGGCTGATTGACGCTTTTTCGCTCGCGGCATCGGTGCTAAACGATTTTTAACGATGTAAAACGATGCATTTGCACAAAATAAAGGTTTTTGATACTCGGCGACCGAGTTTACATGCGTGCAGCGCTCGCAAAACGCGATGGCTCGATTTGGATGATTGACGCTTTTTCGCTCGCGGCATCGGTGCTAAACGATTTTTAACGATGCAAAACGATGCATTTGCACAAAATAAAGGTTTTTGATACTCGGCGACCGAGTTTACATGAGTGCCTCGCGCGCAGTACGCGATAGCTTGATTTGACTGATTGACACATTTACGCTAGCGGCATCGTTGCCAAACGAGTTTTGACGATGCAAAACGAAGTATTTAAACAAAATTAAGGTTTTTGACATTCGGAGATCGAGTTTACATGCGTGCAGCGCTCGCAAAACGAGATGGCTCGATTTCCCTGTTTGACTCTTTTTCGCTCGCAGCATTGGTGTCAAACGAGTTCTAACGATGCAAAACGATGCATTTGCACAAAATTAAGGTTTTTGACATTCGGAGATCGAGTTTACATGCGTGCAGCGCTCGCAAAACGCGATTGCTCGATTTGGCTGTTTGACGCTTTTTCGCTCGCGGCATCGGTGCTAAACGATTTTTAACGATGTAAAACGATGCATTTGCACAAAATAAAGGTTTTTGATACTCGGCGACCGAGTTTACATGCGTGCAGCGCTCGCAAAACGTGATGACTCGATTTGGATGATTGACGCTTTTTCGCTCGCGGCATCGGTGCCAAACGAGTTTTAACGATGTAAAACGATGCATTTGCACAAAATAAAGGTTTTTGATACTCGGCGACCGAGTTTACATGCGTGCAGCGCTCGCAAAACGCGATGGCTCGATCTGGCTGATTGACGCTTTTTCGCTCGCAGCATCGGTGCCAAACGAGTTTTAACAATGCAAAACGATGCATTTGCACAAAATAAAGGTTTTTGATACTCAGCGACCAAGTCTACATGAGTGCCACGCGCGCAGAACGCGATGGCTTGATTTGACTGATTGACACATTTTCGCTAGCGGCATCGTTGCCAAACGAGTTTAAACGATGCAAAACGATTTACTGTCACAAAATAAAGGTTTTTGTCACTTGGTGACCGAGTTTACATGCGTGCAACACTCACAAAACGAGATGGCTTGATTTGGCTGTTTGAATCTTTTTCGCTCGCGGCATCGGTGTCAAACGAGTTCTAACGATGCAAAACGATGCATTTGCACAAAATTAAGGTTTTTGACATTCGGAGATCGAGTTTACATGCGTGCAGCGCTCACAAAACGCGATGGCTCGATTTGGCTGTTTGACGCATTTTCGCTTGCGGCATCGGTGCTAAACAATTTTTAACGATGTAAATCGATGCATTTGCACAAAATAAAGGTTTTTGATACTCGGCGACCGAGTTTACATGCGTGCAGCGCTCGCAAAACGCGATGGCTCGATTTGGATGACTGAGGCTTTTTCGCTCGCGGCATCGGTGCCAAACGAGTTTTAACGATGTAAAACGATGCATTTGCACAAAATAAAGGTTTTTGATACTCGGCGACCGAGTTTACATGCGTGCAGCGCTCGCAAAACGCGATGGCTCGATTTGGCTGATTGACGCTTTTTCGCTCGCAGCATCGGTGCCAAACGAGTTTTAACAATGCAAAACGATGCATTTGCACAAAATAAAGGTTTTTGACATTCGGAGATCGAGTTTACATGCGTGCGGCGCTCGCAAAACGAGATGCCTCGATTTCGCTGTTTGACTCTTTTTCGCTCGCAGCATCGGTGCCAAACGATCTTAACCGATGTAAAACGATGCATTTGCACAAAACAAAGGTTTTTGATACTCGGCGACCGAGTTTACATGCGTGCAGCGCTCGCAAAACGCGATGGCTCGATTTGGCTGATTGACGCTTTTTCGCTCGCGGCATCGGTGCCAAACGATTTTTAACGATGTAAAACGATGCATTTGCACAAAACAAAGGTTTTTGATACTGCGACCGAGTTTACATGCGTGCAGCGCTCGCAAAACGAGATGGCTCGATTTGGCTGTTTGACTCTTTTTCGCTCGCAGCATCGGTGTCAAACGAGTTCTAACGATGCAAAACGATGCATTTGCACAAAATTGAGGTTTTTGACATTCGGAGATCGAGTTTACATGCGTGCAGCGCTCACAAAACGCGATGGCTCGATTTGGCTGTTTGACGCATTTTCGCTCCCGGCATCGGTGCTAAACAATTTTTAACGATGTAAATCGATGCATTTGCACAAAATAAAGGTTTTTGATACTCGGCAACCGAGTTTACATGCGTGCAGCGCTCGCGAAACGCGATGGCTCGATTTGGATGACTGAGGCTTTTTCGCTCGCGGCATCGGTGCCAAACGAGTTTTAACGATGTAAAACGATGCATTTGCACAAAATAAAGGTTTTTGATACTCGGCGACCGAGTTTACATGCGTGCAGCGCTCGCAAAACGCGATGGCTCGATTTGGCTGATTGACGCTTTTTCGCTCGCAGCATCGGTGCCAAACGAGTTTTAACAATGCAAAACGATGCATTTGCACAAAATAAAGGTTTTTGACATTCGGAGATCGAGTTTACATGCGTGCGGCGCTCGCAAAACGAGATGCCTCGATTTCGCTGTTTGACTCTTTTTCGCTCGCAGCATCGGTGCCAAACGATTTTAACCGATGTAAAACGATGCATTTGCACAAAACAAAGGTTTTTGATACTCGGCGACCGAGTTTACATGCGTGCAGCGCTCGCAAAACGCGATGGCTCGATTTGGCTGATTGACGCTTTTTCGCTCGCAGCATCGGTGCCAAACGAGTTTTAACAATGCAAAACGATGCATTTGCACAAAATAAAGGTTTTTGACATTCGGAGATCGAGTTTACATGCGTGCAGCGCTCGCAAAACGAGATGGCTCGATTTCGCTGTTTGACTCTTTTTCGCTCGCGGCATCGGTGTGAAACGAGTTCTAACGATGCAAAACGATTCATTTGCACAAAATTAAGGTTTTTTACTTTCGGAGATCGAGTTTACATGCGTGCAGCGCTCGCAAAACGCGATGGCTCGATTTGACTGTTTGACGCTTTTTCGCTAACGGCATCGGTGCTAAACGATTTTTAACGATGTAAAACGATGCATTTGCACAAAATAAAGGTTTTTGATACTCGGCGACCGAGTTTACATGCGTGCAGCGCTCGTAAAACGCGATGGCTCGATTTGGCTGATTGACGCTTTTTCGCTCGCGGCATCGGTGCCAAACGATTTTTAACAATGTAAAACGATGCATTTGCACAAAATAAAGGTTTTTGATACTCGGCGACCGAGTTTACATGCGTGCAGTGCTCGCAAAACGCGATCGCTCGATTTGGATGACTGACGCTTTTTCGCTCGCGGCATCGGTGCCAAACGAGTGTTAACGATGTAAAACGATGCATTTAAACAAAATTAAGGTTTTTTACATTCGGAGATCGAGTTTACATGCGTGCAGCGCTCGCAAAACGAGATGGCTCGATTTCGCTGTTTGACTCTTTTTCGCTCGCGGCATTGGTGTCAAACGAGTTCTAACGATGCAAAACGATGCATCTGCACAAAATTAAGGTTTTTGACATTCGGAGATCGAGTTTACATGCGTGCAGTGGTCGCAAAACGCGATGGCTCGATTTGGCTGTTTGACGCTTTTTCGCTCGCAGCATCGGTGCTAAACGATTTTTATCGATGTAAAACGATGCATTTGCACAAAATAATGGATTTTGATACTCGGCGACCGAGTTTACATGCGTGCAGCGCTCGCAAAATGCGATGGCTCGATTTGGATGATTGACGCTTTTTCGCTCGCGGCATCGGTGCCAAACGAGTTTTAACGATGTAAAACGATGCATTTGCACAAAACAAAGGTTTTTGATACTCGGCGACCGAGTTTACATGCGTGCAGCGCTCGCAAAACGCGATAGCTCGATTTGGCTAATTGACGGTTTTTCGCTCGCGGCATCGGTGCTAAACGATTTTTAACGATGCAAAACGATGCATTTGCACAAAATAAAGGTTTTTGATACTCGGCGATCGAGTTTACATGAGTGCCACGCGCGCAGTACGCGATAGCTTGATTTGACTGATTGACACATTTACGCTAGCGGCATCGTTGCCAAACGAGTTTTGACGATGCAAAACGATGCATTTAAACAAAATTAAGGTTTTTGACATTCGGAGATCGAGTTTACATGCGTGCAGGGTAAGCTATCACATCGCCGAAAATAGTAAAACCGAAAATTATAACCCCGAAAAACAAAACACAGCGTCGGCTAGTTTCAGGTCATATTAAATATATAGTTCCAACTTGGAACTCAAGTTTATACTCAAGTTTGCACTCAAGTTCAAATTTAAGTTTAAACTGAATTTTCTGACACCGAACTCAAGTTAAAATTTGAGATCACACTCAAGTTCACACTTAAGTTCAAACTTAAGTTTGAATTCAAATTCGAACTTAAGTTCGAACTCAAGATCGAACTCAAAATCCAACTCGAGATCGAACTTAAGTTCGAACTCAAGTGCAAACTTAAGTTTTTAGAACAAAAACTGACTACACGGCTCAACTATCTTTTGTTCATATCAGCAGTTAACCACAATTATTCGGAACGTCATGTCGTGCGGAAAGTGAAAGAATTACAGCGAAAGACAGTGAAATACAGCGAAGGAAATATGGGACGAAAGTTAAACGCGAAAGGGAAGAATATCCAGTGTCGAACGATATCGGAAGCGACCGTGAAAGTGCGAAAAGCTCGAGCAAAACCTATTGTGCCGAGAAAGGTGACGTCGCACACGGTCCACGACGAGCATCTTTATTACGTAAATAAATCGCACACGTGTGCAGATGGATCGAAAAAGATGTACGTGAAATATAAACATTTTTATACTACAGCGTGCGTAAAGTGTCTACTTCAAGCACAAGTGGCATAAACTTATATACGTTACTCTTGCGAGAAACTTTTTGTGATCTCGTGTGATTACAACTCGCCTTCGGCTTGTGCCGCCAACTCACACTCATAGCGAAAAAGTTTCATTGCACTAGTATCGTAATATACTATTATTCTGTCAACTTTTTTTGAGTTGGATATTTTTGCAGCTATATGGTGTGCAAGTATCGCGGCGAAAATGCGTTGGGTTGCTCGGGGAAGGGTGAGATAGGCCGTGACGGAGAGTTCCGGCAAACGAAGGAGCACGATCGCCCGTGTAAAGAGGCGTTTATTACGGAAAAAACAAAATTTCGTGACGCCCTTTACAATGGAGTCAAAAGTTTGCCGGGGACGTTGAAAGACTTATATGAATCCATTGCACTAAAGTATTAATGGATCAAAAGCTACCGTTTTTATCTGCATTTTTTGCATTGATTATCGTGTCCATTTTCCTGTCCTAGACACCCTATAGGAGCCCAATTCTGCTCATTTCCTACCATCGAGCAGACCATGCGTCGGTGGCGTAATGAGAATCAACCTCCATTACCCACCCGCATTCAGGACATTACGAACGTGCTGCAATGTGAACAATGGAAAAAAATAATGTCGTACGCCACGATCTTCGCCGATAACATGACATCTACCACAGAAAATTCGACACATCAAATGGAAGCGTGGACTGTGGTAGATGAAGATGAAGCGTCCCATGTCGTACTTGGTACTCCTTCGTATGTCTTTCTATTCCGATTCGCCATTAATTTCTTCGTCGATGCCACTTTCGACGTGGTCCCGAATTTAAACGGTGGGTACCAGCTGCTCACGATAATGGCTGAGAAGAAAGACGAGGTATTTGCAATTACTTAACATCTGTACTTTGAAAAGATACATGTTGTTTGGTTATTGCACTGTAAACACAATTTAAAACATCGAAATTGAAGTAGCCCTTGCAGATGACGAAGCAACAATTTGGTTGATTAAATGAAATACCATATGGTATATATGAACATCATAGGTCCAATTGCAAATACGAAAAAAATTATCGCTACATTATTTTACAGATACTGCCCGTTTGTTGGGCGCTGATGAGCCGGAAAACCGAAGTCGCTTATCGGGCTGTTTTCCGCACGATCGTCGATAAGCTCCTCCAGAACGTTAGGCCGGTTGTAATTGTAACCGATTTTGAAATTGCGATGCAAACGAGTCTCCGTGCCGCTTTTCCAGAAGCGTTAGTCCAGGGATGTTACTTCCATTTCACCCATGTACGTTAAATTTGCAGTTTTAATTATATGATTTAAAAGTTAATTGAATCCAATTTCAATTTCGCGAATATTTCTCGATAATCAATCTCTGCTATGTGGTTTTGCCCATTGCAGCTGATTTTGAAGAAGCGACAGTCCTTATCAGTCATGTCCCGAGTCAAACACGACGAAGTACTTCAGAGAGCGGCCAAATCGCTCGAGCGGGACTTGATGAATTTAGCTTTATTGCCCGCCGACTTTATCAACGAAGCTTTTCGTAGCCTTGAAACGCGATTGACCGAATATCCTGAGCTTGTCCCGATTATGAGCCCGCTGTTTCAATACTTCAAGGTACTATATCGTGGAAACTCGATGAAAAATTGGATCTCATCAAAATATTTGAAAGATAAACGATATTCTATAATTTCCTAATTTAAAAATACTCGGCATGGTCAACTGATAATAGCGTTTTTGGATCGGAAGAATCAGCCCCAGTGGTTTCAGCGTTTATGGACAAAAGCATCGTACAAATAATGCCATCGAAAGGTACCACCGCTCCCTCAAACACCGAATGGCATCGAATCCCGAGATTTACAAATTTTTAGGTGATTATGAAAGCACTCATGATTAACTATAAATTATTTATTATATAAAGAAGCTCGACAGACTATTGCGCCAAGCACATTTATTCGTTCGTGAATTTCGCGCAATGCGCATAAATTTGTTTGTTAAGGGGAAGTAAAATACCGATTTTGCACCTCAAACGGTCGGAACTGCAGTTTTTCGCGAATTATGAACGAAGCAAGAATTGAAATACAGACGCGAGTAATGTATTTCAATTTTTAAATGAGATAAAATCACATGTGATACGTGCATTCCGATTACGATTTGGTAGTAATAATAGCTCATGAAAAACGTCATATTTTTCCATTTGATAAACAAAATTGTATAGTCCCTTATTATTGTTTGTTCGTGGTGTGTTCCGTGTACGTTAAAAATGTAATTCAACTGGCGCACGTTTTCTATGAAACATTTTTTTATAAAAATTCAACGTACGCAGAATCGCTGCGGTCTGTGCAAGAACTAGCTCATTTGGAGCTCTTGATCCTTGAGCACAACGGCATTCCTACGAGGCCTAAAAGTAAAGCTACACAGCAAAGGAATGCAAAAATCGAGTCAGCGTGGGCAAAATTGACGGATCTTGCATCTCTGACCCACGTAGATAGAACACGGAAAATCGCAGAATTCTTGGAAGCAATGCGTATCGAATTCGGGCGGGATTCTTTGCAAGGTGATTTTATTATTTCTATATAAAGTCTTTAAACTGCGAATGTAAATATCGCAGATGTTCGTTGATTTTCTCGCTTATCTTACTCTGCATTGCTTTGTGCAAATCTCATATAGAAGAGTGTGCTGGTCCCAGTAATTCGCAAGCTTGCTGCTCTCCAAGCAATCCCGAAGCGCCGAGTCCGCCGAGTCATTCGATACAGAGTGAAGCGGAAACTAGCGATAAAAGTGAGAATGCAGCAATGTCCAATCTCTGTGACGAAGACCTTAAAGAATTTTTTGCACCGGCGCACGCGCTCGGTGACTCGACGTCGCCAGCACCCCGACAAACATCAACAGGCCTACCGACGTATACTCGTACACACTCATTTGCAACTCTACACTCACAAGAGTCGTTAAATCCATCCACGATCACTCCTCAAATCCTGGATTCTCGCGCATGTATTTTCGCCAATTCGCTCTCGAATTCACGGACACATATTCTCACGAACTCGCTTACCAAACCTCGCACACACACTCTTACGCACTCAGTCACGACTCCATGCTCGACAGAATCTTCAAAGCCATCCGCACACATTCTCACACTCACCAACACACACGTGCACACTCTCTCGAACTTGCTCACAAATCAAGGGACAAATCCACTCATTCAGTCTTACGCTAATCCCCCCACGCACTCTCTCGCACACTCGCTGACGACTTCACGCACAGACATTTTCACGAAGTCGCCGACAAATCCACGCACCGAAACTCTCGCGACCACGCACACTAAACGGCGCACACAAGCAACGTCAAAACCGTCGACTCACATTCTAACTCAATCACTCCTCGCCAATGCACGGATGCACACGTCTACAAACACTTTGGCGAATCCTCAAAAACTCAAACACCCCCCGCACTCATATAAGCGTGTTCATATTCTCGACAACGAAGGCACTCTCGAATACGCGTACAACACGAGGGACAAAAAGCGTAAACTGATATCTAAAGATAAGGAAAACTAGTCTGTATGCAAGGCTGCAACGATGTTTAGAAATCGGAGTGTAATTGGAGGTGAAATACAGAAAGGAAGACGATCAGCGTATTATTATTATTGCCGATACAAGCAGACCCACAGCATCCACGGTTAAACAAGAAGTTAAGCGAAAGGAGTCGACTGCAGATTATGCCCTTCTTCTTCATGACTCCTACCGAATACTACCGAGTAGATAAAAAAAAATTAGCACGCGTTTGTTTTTTCAAACATTTTATTTTTATCAACACGCTTTCTCCATACGTTCGTTTTCTTCGTTTTTTTTGTGACGCCAATAACAATGGGACGACAAAAATATCTACTTTAAATAAATTGCAATAGCAATGACTGAACGTGTGTAGTCATTATTCGTTTTGTAACTGTCGAAGCCTTATCCTCTCGTATTTAAGCTTCGTTAGTGCAGTCTTTCGTTCGATAGCATGAATTTCCTTCATGTGCTGAAGCTCCAACTCGCACTTTTTAATTTCATGCCGAAGTTTTACGAAGACTATTTCGTTCTCGGGCAGGACCCGCTCATCGCAATTTTTTTCAGTGGACTTTGCAGGACTTGGGAGTTTCAAGTGCGGGTCGGAGATATTGCTGATGTGCTGTTCGTCTATGGGGATCATACAATTAATTTAATATTCAATTCTTATTATTTATTAAGAGACGCGGTAGGGTCTCGACGTCAATCTCGTCTCGTATTATAATATATTAATCGGTATCCTCACGAGATCGGTCTACTTATACACTGACTGAGAAGCATACACACTCTCAGAAACTCACTCACCAATTCATGCACATACTTTAAAAAAATTGTTAAATAAGTGATATACCTAATCGTTTTTGGGGAGTGACTTCGCCACTTTCATCGTGGGACATGTCAAACGAATTATCCTCTTTTTCCACTTTGGATTTTTTTTGTAACGTCTCTGGTTCGATGGCCGGACGTTTTCGTGGAGAAAACGCTTCAATGTCGCCTTTTGAAAAAAAAAAAGTAGGGTAAGGGGGGCAATTGGGGGAGGGGGGGGGGAGGGGGGGCTAGAAATTGGGGTCAAAACAATCAAAAGTCGACGGTCTGCAGACCAAAAAGTAAAATGTTACGTGTCTTGGATGAAACTTTGCTAATTACGAATTTGAACTCGTTTGAACTCGAGTTTTGATTTTCGCAAAACCCAAAGCGCACATTAATTTCCAGTAAATGTGTGCAACTGTGTGTGAAAGACCGGTCGCGAAGTAACTTACACAGTTCTCTATCGTTATCGCGTTCACTGTGTCGCGTATCGTCCAAACACTTCGACTCGGAATTCGAATGGTTCGCTTCGAACTGTTGTTTATTATTAGCCAACAATTTTCGCAACTGTGCGGCATTTCTCTAAAATATTAAATGTTGAAATTACGATATGAACCATACTAGTACGAGCAAAAAAAATTGGAAAAGGCATACAAATCGGAGTATGTGTATTCGACAGATTTACCAAGACCAACGTTTTTTTAATCTACTTACGATCGGATATTAATAATTTTATTCATTCAAACAGCGGCATTTCGGAAACGGTTACTTGGTGAATCTCTTCGGTTCGCATAACCTCATTTTTAAACATTTCAAGGGAAACATTTTTTGTGTTTCTTGTGGCATAGAATATCTCGCAAATAAACAGGCATGCTGTAAAAAAAAGATGGCAGTGATTACCGTTTTTTAAAACTATATATGCCGGTTTATTTACAAAAAGTGTGATAACCATGTTTTTTTTTTTTTTTTTTTTTTTTTTTTTTTTTTTTTTTTTTTTTTTTTTTTTTTTTTTTTTTTTTTTTTTTTTTTTTTTTTTTTTTTTTTTTCTATAAGCCGGTATATTTGTGAGATATTCCATGCCAAGAGAACCACGAAAAATTGTTTCCCGTGAAATGTTTAAAAATCAGGTTATGCTTGCGTGGTGCAAGCTCGAAAGATGGACACATAAGGCGCAAACACGTATAAACTCACTTCGACGGTGATTAGATTTTTCTTGTCGTTGAATTCTTTTGTAATCATGTTCCAAATGTTTTCATGTTTCTCCCGCGCAACTCGATTTGTTTTCCCGATTTCCAACTGGTCTTTATATGACTTATAAATTTCGGCGAAAACACTTTTCTCGACCGCAGAAAATCGGATTCCTCGTTTTTCCATCTTCCAGATAGTAGACCCACCGCTTGTTACTATCGTAGTGAACGTTGACATAAAAATGTGACATAAAAGTCACGAAAATAAAAGAAATCAGACGCTACGTTCACTACGATAGTACGAAGCGGTGGGTTCGAACTAGAGTTCGAACTGAAGTTCGATCTTGAGTTCGAACTTGAGTTTGATTTTGAGTTCGAACTTAAGTTCAATCTTGAGTTCGAACTTGAGTTCGAATTTGAATTCAAACTTAAGTTTGAACTTAAGTGTAAACTTGAGTGTGATCTCAAATTTCAACTTGAGTTCGGTCTCAGAAAATTCAGTTTAAACTTAAATTTGAACTTGAGTGCAAACTTGAGTATAAACTTGAGTTCCAAGTTGGAACTATATATTTAATATGACCTGAAACTAGCCGACGCTGTGTTTTGTTTTTCGGGGTTATAATTTTCGGTTTTACTATTTTCGGCGATGTGATAGCTTACCGCGTGCAGCGCTCGCAAAACGCGATGGCTCGATTTGGCTGTTTGACGCTTTTTCGCTCGCGGCATCGGTGCTAAACGATTTTTAACGATGTAAAACGATGCATTTGCACAAAATAAAGGTTTTTGATTTCCGGCGACCGAGTTTACATGCGTGCAGCGCTCGCAAAACGTGATGGCTCGATTTGGATGATTGACGCTTTTTCGCTCGCGGCATCGGTGCCAAACGAGTTTTAACGATGTAAAACGATGCATTTGCACAAAATAAAGGTTTTTGATACTCGGCGACCGAGTTTACATGCGTGCAGCGCTCGCAAAACGCGATGGCTCGATTTGGCTGATTGACGCTTTTTCGCTCGCAGCATCGGTGCCAAACGAGTTTTAGATACACGGCGACCGAGTCTACATGAGTGCCACGCGTGCAAAACGCGATAGCTCGATTTGGCTGTTAGACGCTTTTTTGCTCGTGCGTCGGTGGCAAACGAGTTTTGACGGTGCAAAACGATGCATTTGCAGAAAATTAACGTTTTTGACATTCGGAGATCGAGTTTACATACGTGCAGCGCTCGAAAAACGCGATGGCTCGATTTGGCTGATTGACGCTTTTTCGCTCGTGGCATCGATGCCAAACGATTTTTAACGATGTAAAACGATGCATTTGCACAAAATAAAGGTTTTTGATACTCGGCGACCGAGTTTATATGCGTGCAGCGCTCGCAAAACGCGATGGCTCGATTTGGATGATTGACGCTTTTTCGCTCGCGGCATCGGTGCCAAACGAGTTTTAACGATGTAAAACGATGCATTTGCACAAAATAAAGGTTTTTGATACTCGGCGACCGAGTTTACATGCGTGCCGCGCTCGCAAAACGAGATGGCTCGATTTGGCTGTTTGACTCTTTTTCGCTCGCGGGATCGGTGTGAAACGAGTTCTAACGATGCAAAACGATGCATTTGCACAAAATTACGGTTTTTTACATTCGGAGATCGAGTTTACATGCGTGCAGCGCTCGCAAAACGCGATGGCTCGATTTGGCTGTTTTACGCTTTTTCGCTCGCGGCATCGGTGCTAAACGATTTTTAACGATGTAAGACGATGCATTTGCACAAAATAAAGGTTTTTGATACTCGGCGACCGAGTTTACATGCGTGCAGCGCTCGCAAAACGCGATGGCTCGATTTGGATGATTGACGCGTTTTCGCTCGCGGCATCGGTGCCAAACGAGTTTTAACGATGTAAAACGATGCATTTGCAGAAAATAAATGTTTTTGATACTCGGCGACCGAGTTTACATGAGTGCCACGCGCGCAGAACGCGATAGCTTGATTTGACTGATTGACACATTTTCGCTAGCGGCATCGTTGCCAAACGAGTTTTGACGATGCAAAACGATGCATTTAAACAAAATTAAGGTTTTTGACATTCGGAGATCGAGTTTACATGCGTGCAGCGCTCGCAAAACGAGATGGTTCGATTTCGCTGTTTGACTCTTTTTCGCTCGCGGCATTGGTGTCAAACGAGTTCTAACGATGCAAAACGATGCATTTGCACAAAATTAAGGTTTTTGACATTCGGAGATCGAGTTTACATGCGTGCAGCGCTCGCCAAACGCGTTGGCTCGATTTGGCTGGGTTGACGCTTTTTCGCTCGCGGCATCGGTGCCAAACGATTTTTAACGATGTAAAACGATGCATTTGCACAAAATAAAGGTTTTTGATACTCGGCGACCGAGTTTACATGCGTGCAGCGCTCGCAAAACGCGATGGCTCGATTTGGATGATTGACGCTTTTTCGCTCGCGGCATCGGTGCCAAACGAGTTTTAACGATGTAAAACGATGCATTTGCACAAAACAAAGGTTTTTGATACTCGGCGACCGAGTTTACATGCGTGCAGCGCTCGCAAAACGCGATGGCTCGATTTGGCTGATTGACGCTTTTTCGCTCGCAGCATCGGTGCCAAACGAGTTTTAACAATGCAAAACGATGCATTTGCACAAAATAAAGGTTTTTGACATTCGGAGATCGAGTTTACATGCGTGCGGCGCTCGCAAAACGAGATGCCTCGATTTCGCTGTTTGACTCTTTTTCGCTCGCAGCATCGGTGCCAAACGATTTTAACCGATGTAAAACGATGCATTTGCACAAAACAAAGGTTTTTGATACTCGGCGACCGAGTTTACATGCGTGCAGCGCTCGCAAAACGCGATGGCTCGATTTGGCTGATTGACGCTTTTTCGCTCGCGGCATCGGTGCCAAACGATTTTTAACGATGTAAAACGATGCATTTGCACAAAAGAAAGGTTTTTGATACTGCGACCGAGTTTACATGCGTGCAGCGCTCGCAAAACGAGATGGCTCGATTTGGCTGTTTGACTCTTTTTCGCTCGCAGCATCGGTGTCAAACGAGTTCTAACGATGCAAAACGATGCATTTGCACAAAATTGAGGTTTTTGACATTCGGAGATCAAGTTTACATGCGTGCAGCGCTCACAAAACGCGATGGCTCGATTTGGCTGTTTGACGCATTTTCGCTCCCGGCATCGGTGCTAAACAATTTTTAACGATGTAAATCGATGCATTTGCACAAAATAAAGGTTTTTGATACTCGGCGACCGAGTTTACATGCGTGCAGCGCTCGCAAAACGCGATGGCTCGATTTGGATGATTGACGCTTTTTCGCTCGCGGCATCGGTGCCAAACGAGTTTTAACGATGTAAAACGATGCATTTGCACAAAACAAAGGTTTTTGATACTCGGCGACCGAGTTTACATGCGTGCAGCGCTCGCAAAACGCGATGGCTCGATTTGGCTGATTGACGCTTTTTCGCTCGCAGCATCGGTGCCAAACGAGTTTTAACAATGCAAAACGATGCATTTGCACAAAATAAAGGTTTTTGACATTCGGAGATCGAGTTTACATGCGTGCGGCGCTCGCAAAACGAGATGCCTCGATTTCGCTGTTTGACTCTTTTTCGCTCGCAGCATCGGTGCCAAACGATTTTAACCGATGTAAAACGATGCATTTGCACAAAACAAAGGTTTTTGATACTCGGCGACCGAGTTTACATGCGTGCAGCGCTCGCAAAACGCGATGGCTCGATTTGGCTGATTGACGCTTTTTCGCTCGCGGCATCGGTGC
Organism: Itoplectis maculator; assembly: GCA_964034905.1. Classification (NCBI taxonomy): domain Eukaryota; kingdom Metazoa; phylum Arthropoda; class Insecta; order Hymenoptera; family Ichneumonidae; genus Itoplectis; species Itoplectis maculator. Next base: position 12,915,609 of record OZ035853.1, on the reverse strand, counting down.
CAAACGATTTTTAACGATGTAAAACGATGCATTTGCACAAAAGAAAGGTTTTTGATACTGCGACCGAGTTTACATGCGTGCAGCGCTCGCAAAACGAGATGGCTCGATTTGGCTGTTTGACTCTTTTTCGCTCGCAGCATCGGTGTCAAACGAGTTCTAACGATGCAAAACGATGCATTTGCACAAAATTGAGGTTTTTGACATTCGGAGATCAAGTTTACATGCGTGCAGCGCTCACAAAACGCGATGGCTCGATTTGGCTGTTTGACGCATTTTCGCTCCCGGCATCGGTGCTAAACAATTTTTAACGATGTAAATCGATGCATTTGCACAAAATAAAGGTTTTTGATACTCGGCAACCGAGTTTACATGCGTGCAGCGCTCGCAAAACGCGATGGCTCGATTTGGATGACTGAGGCTTTTTCGCTCGCGGCATCGGTGCCAAACGAGTTTTAACGATGTAAAACGATGCATTTGCACAAAATATAGGTTTTTGATACTCGGCGACCGAGTTTACATGCGTGCCACGCGCGCAGAACGCGATAGCTTGATTTGACTGATTGACACATTTTCGCTAGCGGCATCGTTGCCAAACGAGTTTTGACGATGCAAAACGATGCATTTAAACAAAATTAAGGTTTTTGACATTCGGAGATCGAGTTTACATGCGTGCAGCGCTCGCAAAACGAGATGGCTCGATTTCGCTGTTTGACTCTTTTTCGCTCGCGGCATCGGTGTGAAACGAGTTCTAACGATGCAAAACGATTCATTTGCACAAAATTAAGGTTTTTTACTTTCGGAGATCGAGTTTACATGCGTGCAGCGCTCGCAAAACGCGATGGCTCGATTTGACTGTTTGACGCTTTTTCGCTAACGGCATCGGTGCTAAACGATTTTTAACGATGTAAAACGATGCATTTGCACAAAATAAAGGTTTTTGATACTCGGCGACCGAGTTTACATGCGTGCAGCGCTCGCAAAACGCGATGGCTCGATTTGGATGATTGACGCTTTTTCGCTCGCGGCATCGGTGCCAAACGAGTTTTAACGATGTAAAACGTTGCATTTGCTCAAAATAAAGGTTTTTGATACTCGGCGACCGAGTTTACATGCGTGCAGCGCTCGTAAAACGCGATGGCTCGATTTGGCTGATTGACTCTTTTTCGCTCGCGGCATTGGTGTCAAACGAGTTCTAACGATGCAAAACGATGCATTTGCACAAAATTAAGGTTTTTGACATTCGGAGATCGAGTTTACATGCGTGCAGTGGTCGCAAAACGCGATGGCTCGATTTGGCTGTTTGACGCATTTTCGCTCGCAGCATCGGTGCTAAACGATTTTTATCGATGTAAAACGATGCATTTGCACAAAATAATGGTTTTTGATACTCGGCGACCGAGTTTACATGCGTGCAGCGCTCGCAAAATGCGATGGCTCGATTTGGATGATTGACGCTTTTTCGCTCGCGGCATCGGTGCCAAACGAGTTTTAACGATGTAAAACGATGCATTTGCACAAAACAAAGGTTTTTGATACTCGGCGACCGAGTTTACATGCGTGCAGCGCTCGCAAAACGCGATAGCTCGATTTGGCTAATTGACGGTTTTTCGCTCGCGGCATCGGTGCTAAACGATTTTTAACGATGCAAAACGATGCATTTGCACAAAATAAAGGTTTTTGATACTCGGCGACCGAGTTTACATGAGTGCCACGCGCGCAGTACGCGATAGCTTGATTTGACTGATTGACACATTTACGCTAGCGGCATCGTTGCCAAACGAGTTTTGACGATGCAAAACGATGCATTTAAACAAATTTAAGGTTTTTGACATTCGGAGATCGAGTTTACATGCGTGCAGCGCTCGCAAAACGCGATGGCTCGATTTGGCTGTTTGACGCTTTTTCGCTCGCGGCATCGGTGCTAAACGATTTTTAACGATGTAAAACGATGCATTTGCACAAAATAAAGGTTTTTGATTTCCGGCGACCGAGTTTACATGCGTGCAGCGCTCGCAAAACGTGATGGCTCGATTTGGATGATTGACGCTTTTTCGCTCGCGGCATCGGTGCCAAACGAGTTTTAACGATGTAAAACGATGCATGTGCACAAAATAAAGGTTTTTGATACTCGGCGACCGAGTTTACATGCGTGCAGCGCTCGCAAAACGCGATGGCTCGATTTGGCTGATTGACGCTTTTTCGCTCGCAGCATCGGTGCCAAACGAGTTTTAGATACACGGCGACCGAGTCTACATGAGTGCCACGCGTGCAAAACGCGATAGCTCGATTTGGCTGTTAGACGCTTTTTGCTCGTGCGTCGGTAGCAAACGAGTTTTGACGGTGCAAAACGATGCATTTGCAGAAAATTAACGTTTTTGACATTCGGAGATCGAGTTTACATACGTGCAGCGCTCGAAAAACGCGATGGCTCGATTTGGCTGATTGACGCTTTTTCGCTCGTGGCATCGATGCCAAACGATTTTTAACGATGTAAAACGATGCATTTGCACAAAATAAAGTTTTTTGATACTCGGCGACCGAGTTTACATGCGTGCAGCGCTCGCAAAACGCGATGGCTCGATTTGGATGATTGACGCTTTTTCGCTCGCGGCATCGGTGCCAAACGAGTTTTAACGATGTAAAACGATGCATTTGCACAAAATAAAGGTTTTTGATACTCGGCGACCGAGTTTACATGCGTGCCGCGCTCGCAAAACGAGATGGCTCGATTTGGCTGTTTGACTCTTTTTCGCTCGCGGGATCGGTGTGAAACGAGTTCTAACGATGCAAAACGATGCATTTGCACAAAATTACGGTTTTTTACATTCGGAGATCGAGTTTACATGCGTGCAGCGCTCGCAAAACGCGATGGCTCGATTTGGCTGTTTTACGCTTTTTCGCTCGCGGCATCGGTGCTAAACGATTTTTAACGATGTAAGACGATGCATTTGCACAAAATAAAGGTTTTTGATACTCGGCGACCGAGTTTACATGCGTGCAGCGCTCGCAAAACGCGATGGCTCGATTTGGATGATTGACGCTTTTTCGCTCGCGGCATCGGTGCCAAACGAGTTTTAACGATGTAAAACGATGCATTTGCACAAAATAAATGTTTTTGATACTCGGCGACCGAGTTTACATGAGTGCCACGCGCGCAGAACGCGATAGCTTGATTTGACTGATTGACACATTTTCGCTAGCGGCATCGTTGCCAAACGAGTTTTGACGATGCAAAACGATGCATTTAAACAAAATTAAGGTTTTTGACATTCGGAGATCGAGTTTACATGCGTGCAGCGCTCGCAAAACGAGATGGTTCGATTTCGCTGTTTGACTCTTTTTCGCTCGCGGCATTGGTGTCAAACGAGTTCTAACGATGCAAAACGATGCATTTGCACAAAATTAAGGTTTTTGACATTCGGAGATCGAGTTTACATGCGTGCAGCGCTCGCCAAACGCGTTGGCTCGATTTGGCTGGGTTGACGCTTTTTCGCTCGCGGCATCGGTGCCAAACGATTTTTAACGATGTAAAACGATGCATTTGCACAAAATAAAGGTTTTTGATACTCGGCGACCGAGTTTACATGCGTGCAGCGCTCGCAAAACGCGATGGCTCGATTTGGCTGATTGACGCTTTTTCGCTCGCAGCATCGGTGCCAAACGAGTTTTAGATACACGGCGACCGAGTCTACATGAGTGCCACGCGTGCAAAACGCGATAGCTCGATTTGGCTGTTAGACGCTTTTTTGCTCGTGCGTCGGTGGCAAACGAGTTTTGACGGTGCAAAACGATGCATTTGCAGAAAATTAACGTTTTTGACATTCGGAGATCGAGTTTACATACGTGCAGCGCTCGAAAAACGCGATGGCTCGATTTGGCTGATTGACGCTTTTTCGCTCGCGGCATCGATGCCAAACGATTTTTAACGATGTAAAACGATGCATTTGCACAAAATAAAGGTTTTTGATACTCGGCGACCGAGTTTACATGCGTGCAGCGCTCGCAAAACGCGATGGCTCGATTTGGCTGTTTGACTCTTTTTCGCTCGCGGGATCGGTGTGAAACGAGTTCTAACGATGCAAAACGATGCATTTGCACAAAATTACGGTTTTTTACATTCGGAGATCGAGTTTACATGCGTGCAGCGCTCGCAAAACGTGATGGCTCGATTTGGATGATTGACGCTTTTTCGCTCGCGGCATCGGTGCCAAACGAGTTTCAACGATGCAAAACGATGCATTTGCACAAAATAAAGGTTTTTGACACTCGGAGACCGAGTTTACATGCGTGCAACACTCGCAAAACGTGCTTTCTCGATTTGGCCGTTTGACGCATTTTCGCTCGCTGCATCGGTGCCAAACGAG
>OZ035853.1:12871401-12911045 GCA_964034905.1 Itoplectis maculator | reverse complement strand
TTGCGAGCGCTGCACGCATGTAAACTCGATCTCCGAATGTCAAAAACCTTAATTTTGTTTAAATGCATCGTTTTGCATCGTCAAAACTCGTTTGGCAACGATGCCGCTAGCGAAAATGTGTCAATCAGTCAAATCAAGCTATCGCGTTCTGCGCGCGTGGCACTCATGTAAACTCGGTCGCCGAGTATTAAAAACCTTTATTTTGTGCAAATGCATCGTTTTGCATTGTTAAAACTCGTTTGGCACCGATGCTGCGAGCGAAAAAGCGTCAATCAGCCAAATCGAGCCATCGCGTTTTGCGAGCGCTGCACGCATGTAAACTCGGTCGCCGAGTATCAAAAACCTTTATTTTGTGCAAATGCATCGTTTTACATCGTTAAAACTCGTTTGGCACCGATGCCGCGAGCGAAAATGCGTCAAACAGCTAAATCAAGCCATCGCGTTTTGTGAGCGTTGCACGCATGTAAACTCGGTCGCCGAGTGTCAAAAACCTTGATTTTGTGCAAATCCATCGTTTTACATAGTTAAAAATCGGTTGGCACCGATGCTGCGAGCGAAAAAGCGTCAATCAGCCAAATCGAGCCATCGCGTTTTGCGAGCGCTGCACGCATGTAAACTCGGTCGCCGAGTATCAAAAACCTTTATTTTGAGCAAATGCATCGTTTTACATCGTTAAAACTCGTTTGGCACCGATGCCGCGAGCGAAAAAGCGTCAATCATCCAAATCGAGCCATCGCGTTTTGCGAGCGCTGCACGCATGAATACTCGGTCGCCGAGTATCAAAAACATTTATTTTGTGCAAATGCATCGTTTTACATCGTTAAAAATCGTTTAGCACCGATGCCGCGAGCGAAAAAGCTTCAAACAGCCAAATCGAGCCATCGCGTTTTGCGAGCGCTGCACGCATGTAAACTCGATCTCCGAATGTCAAAAACCTTAATTTTGTGCAAATGCATCGTTTTGCATCGTTGGAACTCGTTTGACACCAATCCCGCGAGCGAAAAAGAGTCAAACAGGGAAATCGAGCCATCTCGTTTTGCGAGCGCTGCACGCATGAAAACTCGATCTCCGAATGTCAAAAACCTTAATTTTGTTTAAATGCATCGTTTTGCATCGTCGAAACTCGTTTGGCAACGATGCCGCTAGCGAAAATGTGTCAATCAGTCAAATCAAGCTATCGCGTTCTGCGCGCGTGGCACTCATGTAGACTCGGTCGCCGAGTTTCAAAAACCTTTATTTTGTGCAAATGCATCGTTTTGCATTGTTAAAACTCGTTTGGCACCGATGCTGCGAGCGAAAAAGCGTCAATCAGCCAAATCGAGCCATCGCGTTTTGCGAGCGCTGCACCCATGTAAACTCGGTCGCCGAGTATCAAAAACCTTTATTTTGTGCAAATGCATCGTTTTGCATCGTTAAAACTCGTTTGGCACCGATGCTGCGAGCGAAAAAGCGTCAATCAGCCAAATCGAGCCATCGCGTTGTGCGAGCGCTGCACGTATGTAAACTCGATCTCCGCATGTCAAAAACGTTCATTTTGTGCAAATGCATCGTTTTGCATCGTCAAAACTCGTTTGCCACCGATGCACGAGCAAAAAAGCGTCTAACAACCAAATCGAGCTATCGCGTTTTGCACGCGTGGCACTCATGTAGACTCGGTCACCGAGTATCAAAAACATTTATTTTTTGCAAATGCATCGTTTTGCATTGTTAAAACTCGTTTGGCACCGATGCTGCGAGCGAAAAAGCGTCAATCAGCCAAATCGAGCCATCGCGTTTTGCGAGCGCTGCACGCATGTAACCTCGGTCGCCGAGTATCAAAAACCTTTATTTTGTGCAAATGCATCGTTTTACATCGTTACAACTCGTTTGGCACCGATGCCGCGAGCGAAAATGCGTCAATCAGCCAAATCGAGCCATCGCGTTTTGCGAGCGCTGCACCCATGTAAACTCGGTCGCCGAGTATCAAAAACCTTTATTTTGTGCAAATGCATCGTTTTACATCGTTAAAACTCGTTTGGCACCGATGCTGCGAGCGAAAAAGCGTCAATCAGCCAAATCGAGCCATCGCGTTTTGCGAGCGCTGCACGCATGTAAACTCGGTCGCCGAGTATCAAAAACCTTTATTTTGTGCAAATGCATCGTTTTACATCGTTAAAACTCGTTTGGCACCGATGCCGCGAGCGAAAATGCGTCAAACAGCTAAATCAAGCCATCGCGTTTTGTGAGCGTTGCACGCATGTAAACTCGGTCGCCGAGTGTCAAAAACCTTGATTTTGTGCAAATCCATCGTTTTACATAGTTAAAAATCGGTTGGCACCGATGCTGCGAGCGAAAAAGCGTCAATCAGCCAAATCGAGCCATCGCGTTTTGCGAGCGCTGCACGCATGTAAACTCGGTCGCCGAGTATCAAAAACCTTTATTTTGAGCAAATGCATCGTTTTACATCGTTAAAACTCGTTTGGCACCGATGCCGCGAGCGAAAAAGCGTCAATCATCCAAATCGAGCCATCGCGTTTTGCGAGCGCTGCACGCATGTAAACTCGGTCGCCGAGTATCAAAAACATTTATTTTGTGCAAATGCATCGTTTTACATCGTTAAAAATCGTTCAGCACCGATGCCGCGAGCGAAAAAGCTTCAAACAGCCAAATCGAGCCATCGCGATTTGCGAGCGCTGCACGCATGTAAACTCGATCTCCGAATGTCAAAAACCTTAATTTTGTGCAAATGCATCGTTTTGCATCGTTGGAACTCGTTTGACACCAATCCCGCGAGCGAAAAAGAGTCAAACAGGGAAATCGAGCCATCTCGTTTTGCGAGCGCTGCACGCATGTAAACTCGATCTCCGAATGTCAAAAACCTTAATTTTGTTTAAATGCATCGTTTTGCATCGTCGAAACTCGTTTGGCAACGATGCCGCTAGCGAAAATGTGTCAATCAGTCAAATCAAGCTATCGCGTTCTGCGCGCGTGGCACTCATGTAGACTCGGTCGCCGAGTATCAAAAACCTTTATTTTGTGCAAATGCATCGTTTTACATCGTTAAAACTCGTTTGGCACCGATGCCGCGAGCGAAAAAGTCTCAGTCATCCAAATCGAGCCATCGCGTTTTGCGAGCGCTGCACGCATGTAAACTCGGTCGCCGAGTATCAAAAACCTTTATTTTGTGCAAATGCATCGATTTACATCGTTAAAAATTGTTTAGCACCGATGCCGCAAGCGAAAATGCGTCAAACAGCCAAATCGAGCCATCGCGTTTTGTGAGCGCTGCACGCATGTTGGGTAAATAATGCACGCATTTTCGTCGTTAATTTGAAGAGCGATTTATTCGGCGTGCACTCTCTGTCGCCATCTTGGCTAACACTAACTTCTCTCACGAGAGGCGCTGTAGTCGGCGACATTCCGCCCCCCTTGAAAGACTCTCTTTCAATACATGGTCTTCTAATGCGAAGTTTTACAAATAATAAACTACAAATACTGCTGGACTTAAACTCTAAGAAATAGGCTACTTGAGCGACGTAGTAATCTTCAATGAATATGAATAATTGAAAGTTTAGAAACAAATAAAATTATATCACATTGCTGTGTAATCTCTTTTCTCAAGTCACTTCGCGTCTTTGGCTGATTCTGATTGACTGTTGCGCAGCAATAACCTTACTGAGCTAAAAATAAAGAATAAAATTTTAACGAAACAATAAATTAAAAATAAGAAATCGCAGTTAGTCTTCTTCCTCTATTGGAAGCGGGTAGAGATTCTTCGCTGCTCTTTTGAACAGTCCCGTCGGTGTTCGGACGGTCGCCACTCGTACCACGTTATCTGCAGCAGGGTGAACTTCGACCACTCGGCCGATGATCCAGTGGAGCGGCGGTACGTGGTCTTCTTTCAACAGTACTAAGGTACCGATTTCCAGGTTCTTGCCGCTGGTACGCCACTTTTGGCGTGTCTGCAACTCTTGCAAATACTCGCGATGCCATCGTGTCCAAAAATGCTGTCGCACCTTTTGAATATGCTGCCAACGAGACAGCCTATTGTCGGAAACTTCCGAGTAATTGCGTTCGGCAGGTAATAACAGTGTGTCCCCTACGAGGAAGTGGGCGGGGGTCAAAACTGACAAGTCGCTTGGGTTGCTGGTCAAGGGGGTGAGAGGTCGGGAATTCAGGATCGATTCGACTTCTACAAGCAGCGTATAATATTCTTCAAATGTGAATACTAGTCCCTTGGTTACAGCGTTGAGATGTCGCTTTGTGGCCTTTACGGCGGCCTCCCAGAGACCACCAAAATGCGGCGCTCGAGGAGGGATGAACTTCCACTCGATCTTCTGGCGGGCCAAGTGGTCTGATATCTTGTCGCGCTCTGCGTCGAGAAACTCGTATACTTCCTTTAGTTCTCTTGCAGCACCCACGAAGTTCGTGCCATTATCCGATGACATCTGTGAACACACGCCTCTTCGTGCATCGAATCTTCGCAGTGCGGCCAAGAAAGACTCAGTCGTTAGTTCTGTAACGAGCTCCAAGTGCACAGCTTTCGTTGCAAAGCACGTAAAAACTGCAATCCAGGACTTTGACGTGTGGATTCGTCCGCGTCGGCGGCTTTCTCGAACCTGAATGGGCCCAGCATAATCCACTCCGACATTGGTGAACGGTCTGAGAGACCCGCGCACTCGCTCACTGGGTAAATCACCCATCATGATTTCCGGAACTCTTGGCTTTCTGCGGAAACATGGCAGACAGCCGCCTGTTACCTTTCTTGCTTCTCGTCGACCGCTGAGCGGCCAATACCTCTGTCGAAGTGAGTGAAGCAACTGTTCGGGACCACAATTGTGTAGTCTGAGATGCTCTCTTCTTACAATCAATTTCGTGACGTGATGTCTCGGTGGCAAAATCACCGGGTGTTTCACTGCTTCAGGAATATTCGCGTGCGTCAGTCGACCACCGACGCGGATGAGTCCCTCGTTATCAATAAAGGGGCTAAGAGCCGCAAGAGTATTGCCCTTCGGTACTTGCTGCTCATGCTCCAAAGCTCGAAACTCTGGTCCAAATATCTCTTGTTGGGTCATTTTTATAATAGCTTTTTCTGCCATCGCGAGCTCGTCCACCGATAGAGGACCGCTGTTTTTTCCTCCCAATGCGTTCGCTTTGAACCGTAGCAGGTAAGCTATTACTCGCTGGAGTTTCTCGAATGAAGAAAATCTTCTTAATACATCGCACTCTGTGTTTGTGTTTATGAGTACGGTTGATCCTTTCATCTCCGAGGTATCGATCTCGATCTCTTTCCGCTGAGGCCATTCGCCGGTTGTGAGCCATTTTGGCCCATGCCACCACAATTCGTTGACTTTCCAATCTTCGACTGTAGTTCCGCGAGATATTAAATCTGCCGGATTATCCTTCGACGGCACGTGCAGCCAGACTGCGTTTTGTGAGAGCTCCTGAATCTTCGAGATCCTATTAGCGACGTATGTTTTTTGTATATGCGGTGATGAGGCTATCCAACTGAGTGCGATAGTTGAATCACTCCACAGATGGATACTCCGGATTTTATCCCCATATGCCTTTCTTGCTGTGTCATACAACCTCGAGAGCAAAAGTGCGGCGTTTAACTCCAGTCTCGGTAGCGAAACAGTTTTCAACGGCGCGACTCTACTCTTCGAGCAGATTATGTGCGACTGCTTTGCTCCTTCTTTGTTTCGAGAGACGGCGTAGAGGCACGCTCCATACGCTTTCTCTGATGCGTCCCCAAACCCGACGAGATCAAATTTTCTTTCGGCGTTCCCGGGATTGACATTTCGTGGTATCTGAAGCTCGTTGATTCTGGGAAGAGAGCCGTAGTACTCGTTCCATGTCGTTTGCAACTCTGGCGGCAAGAGCTCGTCCCATCCCGTCTTTAACTGCCACATCTGTTGCATAATACATTTGGCATTGATAATGACAGGTCCCAACAATCCTAGCGGGTCAAAGATTTGAGCAATCTTCGACAGTACGAGTCGCTTCGTGAGCTTGGGCGACCCTTCGATCTTCACACTGTAGTTCATAGAGTCCGAAGCTGCGTCCCACAGAAGGCCTAGCGTCTTCATCGCTCCTTCCTTGTCGATTTTCAACAGGCTGTCGACCTCTCCCTCGTTGGACAGGTTTTCCAGAACACGATGATCATTAGAGCGCCATTTCCTCAATCGAAATTGACCTTTCTGCAGCAGTTGAGACAACTGTTGTTGTAAAGCTGTGGCTTCTTTCACTGTACTCGCGCCCGTCAGTACATCATCCATGTAAAAGTCCTCGCGAAGTACCCGTGATGCTCGTGGAAACTCCTTATCTTCTGTGGCTAGCTGCCTTAGACACCTCATCGCCAGATATGGCGCAGGCGCCGTTCCATACGTCACTGTATTGAGACGGTAGACTTGAATAGTTTTTGTGCTATCCGCTCTCCACAGTATCCTCTGCAGGTCTCGGTCCCTTTCCTGTATCATAATTTGCCGGAACATCGCTGCTATGTCGGCAGTGATGACGAATTCGTGCGCTCTGAATCGTAGGATTATTTCAAACAAATCTTTCTGCAGATTAGGTCCAACCATCAATTTATCGTTTAAGGCCTTTCCGTTTGAAGTTTTCGCCGAAGCGTCAAACACGACCCGCAACTTCGTTGTCACGCTGTCCGGTTTGATCACCGCCTGATGCGGTAGAATATAGGTATCCTTAGACTCGACGGATGAGTCATCCGAGACCGGAGACATGTGACCTTGATCCTCATAATCTTGCAGGAACTTGATGTATTCGCTTTTCATTTCCGGGTTCGATTTAAATCTCCTTTCGAGAGCATATAATCTTCTGAGTGCTTGATTCTCAGAATCCCCCAAAACGACCTCGGATTTTTTCGGCAGAGCTACAACAAATCGACCAGTGCTATCTCTGCTCACTGATTCCATGAATTGTCGTTCACAGTCCGCTTCGTCTTTGGTCAGACGTCGAGTTTCGCGTGTTTCCTCCTGGTTCCAAAACCTCTCGAGTTGTTCTTGAAGAGCCGCGTTCGTAACGAGACCACAGAATCGCGGAGCCCTTGGTCTTGAATCAATGATTTCTCCCCCGACGATCCAACCCAATAACGTGTTTTGCAGTCTCGGTAGACCCCGCTCTTGCTTTATGGAATCCGCGCATATCAATTGCCAAAACAGTCCTGCACCCACAAGCAGATCGACCGCGCCAGGTTCGTGAAAGCTTGGATCAGCTAATTGCAATCCGTCTGGAATGTATAACAACTTTTTGTCGATCTTGACCTGCGGCAGTCTCTCTGTTATGCTTGTTAATACGAGGCAATCGATGACTGTTTCGTAATCTGCGGTCATTGACTTCAGCTTTACTTCCGTCGTCCGTGCTACGTTCGTTTGCGCTTTGTTAACGCCACTAATCAGCTCGTTTCGCTTGCTACACTTTAGCTTGAGTCGTCGAACCAGTTCTTCCGTGACGAGATTTGATTGAGAGCCTGGATCCAGGAGTACGCGGCAAACCTGGTGATTCCCATCTGCGTCCTCTACTTTGACCCGAGCCGTCGACAATATCACGTGTCCTGCTGATTTTCGAACGGAGTTGACGCTCAGAGATGCGCTGTCCGATTCCGATGAATTTCCTTCTCTGGCGCAGTGTGTGACGACTGATTTTTTCGACGATTCTTCGTTCGCTTTCTGACTTAAATCTTCTTGCTCAAGATGCAACAACGTATTGTGCTTCCTTTGACATTTCTTGCAAGCCGACGACTTGCATGCAGCAGCGAAGTGTCCCTTGCCGAAGCAGTTCAAGCATATTTTCTTTGATTTTACTTCGTTGATTCTCTCTGAGATGGATAGCTGAAGGAATTTTGGGCAATGATACACCGCGTGAGCTTCGCTGCAAATCACGCATTCCTTCGGCGAGACCGATGCTAAAGCAACTTTCTTCTCTTGCTTCTTTCCTGCCTGCGGTTTCCCTGAATCTTGCTTGTGTGACCCTTTGTCGATCATCTCCAGCGTTCGACATCGTTCGCTCAAGAACCGAAGAAATTCTTCCAGCGTTGGTCGGCTTTGTTTGTCGCGATTAGTTTCCTCCTCCCAGTCTTTTTTCGTATTAAAATCCATTTTGTTTTTTACCAAGTGGATGATGAGTTCATCCCACTTGTCTACCGGGAGTTTGAGCGTTTTTAGTGCCTTTAAATGTGTTCGAATGTGAACCACAAGCACCTTAATGGAAGCCGGCTTGTCTTTCGCCACGGTCGGAAAATCCAATAGTTGATTGAGATGGGTATTGATAAGAAGCTTTGTGTTCTCGTAGTTGCTTACCAACAAGTCCCATGCTTCTTCGTAGCTCTCTTCATTGGTCTCTAGCCCGCCGATTACCTGCAAGGCCTCGCCCGCGAGCGAATTTCGCAAATATTGGTATTTTTGAATCGGTGTCAGACTAGAATTCTCGTGGATCATTGATTTAAATGCGTCTTTGAACAGAAGCCACCCATCGTACTCTCCTTGAAATTCCGGCAATTTCAAGATTGGAAGTTTTACCTCCGAACCTCTCTCATTTGCGTTTCTTGAATTTTCACTGTGTTGCCGTTGCTGTTGATTTGACTCTTCGACGATTTCTCTCGCTTTTCCCGCTGCCGCGTAATAAATTTTCTCGAAAACTGCCCTTTCCGCATCCGCTTGTGCTTCAATATTTCCGAGAAACGCGTCTTCACCGTCCGGCGGCGGTTCAGCTGATAGCTGGATACTATCGATCTCGTTCTGGACATCCTCAAACTTTTCATAAAGCTCTTCGAGTTTCTTTGCTTTAATTCGTGCTTCAGCTACTGTGACTGCTTCGGTGAACGCGTTATTTATTCGCGTTACTTGACCCTTTATAGTCGCTCGTTTTTGTTTGAGCTGCCTTAGCTCCGCCATATTGATAGAAATCGAATCGAATCGGGAATGGGAAAAGGATCGTAGAGTACCCACTAACCTGCTATTATTTGTTACACTGCTCGACTGGCTGCTTGGCGACTTTTTGACGATCTTTTTTGACGACTGCTGCCGATGATCAAGCCCCACGTTGCGCTAAACCCTCGAGTGATGTTGAATTTTTCCAGAAATGTTGATGTCCGTTGACTGTCTTGCGATTCGTAGTGTGAGTTTATATTTCCTCGATGCACGTACGAATCGTTGCGTTGCGTCGTAAAAATGTTCTCAATGTTGAAATTTTCACTTGAATTCTACGTGTACTCGACACAAGAATTTAATTTTATTTAATTGTCCGTTTGACGAGTTTGCGACGTGAAGATATCCGTTACGCTTCGTTTGCGTCAACGAGAACGAGAGACGCCGCACAGATTTACGACGCCTGCGTGAGATATCCTTCGCGACCGTTCGCTCACTCACTCGCTTCTTGTGACTCTTCGCGCGCTCGAAGCGACAAAGACGCTCTCGATGTCTCGATACGCATCGCACTCTCGACGCGACAGGACGCCGCGCGATGTTATAACGCGCGTTGCGCGCTCGAAGCGACAATGACGCTCTCGATGTTTCGATACGCGTCGCGCGCCCGATGCGACAATGGCGCGCTCGATGTTTCGACACGCGTTGTGCTCTCTACGCGACAAAGACGCCGCACGATGTCTCGATTACCGTGCCGTTCGAAGCATGAGACGACGTCACGAACACAATCCACTCACTCAACTAGATTTTTCTCGGAAAAAAAAAAATCGCGGAACTCGTCTACACGCGATTTTCACGGGCTCGATCGACACCGGCACTTGTTGCCGGCCGCCATGTTCTCGAAGCTTCGCGGCGCACCACGCGCCCGCTGTCTCGCCTTGTTCTCGAAGCGTCGCTGCGTCGCACGCGCCCGCCGACACAATACGCGACTTTCCGATCACTTCTGTCTATTTCACTTGCTCACAACTCATCTCTGATGGGTTCGTGTAACGCTGTTGGGCGCCAAATTAATGTTGGGTAAATAATGCACGCATTTTCGTCGTTAATTTGAAGAGCGATTTATTCGGCGTGCACTCTCTGTCGCCATCTTGGCTAACACTAACTTCTCTCACGAGAGGCGCTGTAGTCGGCGACAACGCATGTAAACTCGATCTCCGAATGTCAAAAACCTTAATTTTGTGCAAATGCATCGTTTTGCATCGTTAGAACTCGTTTGACACCGATGCCGCGAGCGAAAAAGAGTCAAACAGCAAAATCGAGCCATCTCGTTTTGCGAGCCTGCACGCATGTAAACTCGGTCGCCGAGTATCAAAAACCTTTGTTTTGTGCAAATGCATCGTTTTACATCGATAAAACTCGTTTGGCACCGATGCCGCGAGCGAAAAAGCGTCAATCATCCAAATCGAGCCATCGCGTTTTGCGAGCGCTGCACGCATGTAAACTCGGTCGCCGAGTATCAAAAACCTTTATTTTGTGCAAATGCATCGTTTTACATCGTTAAAAATCGTCTGGCACCGATGCCGCGAGCGAAAAAGCGTCAATCAGCCAAATCGAGCCATCGCGTTTTACGAGCGCTGCACGCATGTAAACTCGGTCGCCGAGTATCAAAAACCTTTATTTTGAGCAAAGCAATGTTTTACATCGTTAAAACTCGTTTGGCACCGATGCCGCGAGCGAAAAAGCGTAAATCACCTGTAACGTAACGGCATACCCCCGACCAAGATTTAAAAATCGGCCGTTCGTACAGCCGCTCGGCATGTAAACAAGCCGAGCGGGCGGACAAGCCGTTGGCTCGGCCGCGTCACCAACGGTCCACGCGCAACGTTGGTCGAATTCGGCCTATATAAGCGCGCTGCGCGAGGACCCGATACTTCACTTCAATTCCAACTTTCCTACCGAAAGCATCTCCTACTATTTGTGAGCGTCATATTCCTGTGATCCTCGCAAATCCTCTGAGCAAAGCCCAGGCTCATTTAGTTATAGTTTCCGATCTTGTGCCCCGATATTGCATCGGCCCACAAGATTCCTCTGAGCATAGCCCAGGCTCATTTAGTTCATTAAGATTCCTCCTAATTCTTTTTGTCCTGCGATATTGTATCGCCCGACAAAAATTCCTCCACCTTATTTTGTGTCCTGCGATATTGTATCGCCCGACATAAAATCCTGCTTCAACATTTTGCCCTGCAATATTGTATTGCCCGACAGAAAAATCCATCTCTTGTCCTGCAATATTGCTTTGCCCGACAAAATTCCTTATAATTCTTCTCGTCCTGCGATATTGTATCGCCCGACAAAAAATCCTCCTTCTTTATTTTGTCCTGCAATATTGCATTGCCCGACAAAATTCCTCGCATTTCTTTTGTCCTGCGATATTGTATCGCCCGACATAAAATCCTGCTTCAACATTTTGCCCTGCAATATTGTATTGCCCGACAAAAACTTTTCCCTTTTCCACTTTTCCTGCCCTGCGATATTGCATCACCCGGCACTGAAAATCCTCCTCCCCCTCCGCCCTGCGATATCGTATCGCCCGGCAAAAGAACCAGCATCCTTAAAATTATCTGCGCTGCGATATTGTATCGCCCCGCAAATAATTCCAAACCGATCTCAGTTCCGAGAAACCTCTGACCCGCATTACCCCACTATTTCTCGATCACCGATACTCTATTCCATAATCATAACAATCTGGTTTGTCTGGCTGCCCTATTTAAATCGTTACAGTCCTGACCACGGTCAACATCATCCAAGACACACGCATCCTTAATCCCACCCACGCACGTAAACAAACCTTTAAATAAACTCCTCAACTTGCGCACGGGCTGGAGTATCGTACTCCCC
Source organism: Itoplectis maculator (assembly GCA_964034905.1). Taxonomy (NCBI): domain Eukaryota; kingdom Metazoa; phylum Arthropoda; class Insecta; order Hymenoptera; family Ichneumonidae; genus Itoplectis; species Itoplectis maculator. The sequence goes on along the minus strand of OZ035853.1, from coordinate 12,899,286 downwards.
TCCGTCCGCGTCTACCAAAGAACTACGCACGTGTCACGATGCCAGCCATCACTTAATAATGCACAGAGTTAATTGTTGATAACAAGCTTTTGTTTAATTAAAGATTGATAGAAAATCAAAGCTCGCGCAGTGGAGTTCTCGCTCAGACGAAATAGAATATTCCTACGGGCCGTCGCCGGCCTATACGCCGCGTTACGTCATAGGCGGCTTACCTCGGGCGCGGAACAATAGGGCAATAAAAGGATTAACTCGAGAAATTCTCCGAATCGGCCGAAATAAAGTCCCGAATATCGAGCAGCGAAATTATAATAATTTCAAGCTCGTCTCGTCGCGCGTTCGTGCATCTAATTCTCGTGCAAGTGCCGTCTTTATTTCAACGACTCGTTTGTCATCCTTATCGTCCTAACTTGTACAACAAACTCCACGATCTTCACACAATCAATTTATAAAAATCGCATCTCAATCGATCCCACAGTTCCGTCAAAATAATTAATTTTCCCCGATTGACAATTTACAACGTAACTCTTATTCATCCACCCACTTCAACACCTCTACGAATTCCCTGTCTCCAGTGATGAACCAGGCACCAGGTCTTCGGATGAGAGTGTTATCTGAGGCGACTTCCTAACCCCCAAACAAATTGCGTCCTCAGGTCCTGCACATGAACTCCGTTCTAAAAAAATTCAACCTCATCGCGGTAAAATCAAAATGACCCATACGCGAAACGTTTCACACCCAAATCGAGCCATCGCGTTTTGCGAGCGCTGCACGCATGTAAACTCGGTCGCCGAGTATCAAAAACCTTTATTTTGTGCAAATGCATCGTTTTACATCGTTAAAAATCGTTTAGCACCGATGCCGCTAGCGAAAAAGCGTCAAACAGTCAAATCGAGCCATCGCGTTTTGCGAGCGCAGCACGCATGTAAACTCGATCTCCGAATGTAAAAAACCTTAATTTTGTGCAAATGCATCGTTTTGCATCGTTAGAACTCGTTTCACACCGATGCCGCGAGCGAAAAAGAGTCAAACAGGGAAATCGAGCCATCTTGTTTTGCGAGCGCTGCACGCATGTAAACTCGATCTCCGAATGTCAAAAACCTTAATTTTGTTTAAATGCATCGTTTTGCATCGTCGAAATTCGTTTGGCAACGATGCCGCTAGCGAAAATGTGTCAATCAGTCAAATCAAGCTATCGCGTTCTGCGCGCGTGGCACTCATGTGGACTCGGTCGCCGAGTATCAAAAACCTTTATTTTGTGCAAATGCATCTTTTTGCATTGTTAAAACTCGTTTGGCACCGATGCTGCGAGCGAAAAAGCGTCAATCAGCCAAATCGAGCCATCGCGTTTTGCGAGCGCTGCACCCATGTAAACTCGGTCGCCGAGTATCAAAAACCTTTATTTTGTGCAAATGCATCGTTTTACATCGTTAAAACTCGTTTGGCACCGATGCCGCGAGCGAAAAAGTCTCAGCCATCCAAATCGAGCCATCGCGTTTTGCGAGCGCTGCACGCATGTAAACTCGGTCGCCGAGTATCAAAAACCTTTATTTGTGCAAATGCATCGATTTACATCGTTAAAAATTGTTTAGCACCGATGCCGCAAGCGAAAATGCGTCAAACAGCTAAATCGAGCCATCGCGTTTTGTGAGCGCTGCACGCATGTAAACTCGATCTCCGAATGTCAAAAACCTTAATTTTGTGCAAATGCATCGTTTTGCATCGTTAGAACTCGTTTGACACCGATGCCGCGAGCGAAAAAGAGTCAAACAGCAAAATCGAGCCATCTCGTTTTGCGAGCGCTGCACGCATGTAAACTCGGTCGCCGAGTATCAAAAACCTTTGTTTTGTGCAAATGCATCGTTTTACATCGTTAAAACTCGTTTGGCACCGATGCCGCGAGCGAAAAAGCGTCAATCATCCAAATCGAGCCATCGCGTTTTGCGAGCGCTGCACGCATGTAAACTCGATCTCCGAATGTCAAAAACCTTAATTTTGTTTAAATGCATCGTTTTGCATCGTCGAAACTCGTTTGGCAACGATGCCGCTAGCGAAAATGTGTCAATCAGTCAAATCAAGCTATCGCGTTCTGCGCGCGTGGCACTCATGTAGACTCGGTCGCCGAGTATCAAAAACCTTTATTTTGTGCAAATGCATCTTTTTGCATTGTTAAAACTCGTTTGGCACCGATGCTGCGAGCGAAAAAGCGTCAATCAGCCAAATCGAGCCATCGCGTTTTGCGAGCGCTGCACCCATGTAAACTCGGTCGCCGAGTATCAAAAACCTTTATTTTGTGCAAATGCATCGTTTTACATCGTTAAAACTCGTTTGGCACCGATGCCGCGAGCGAAAAAGTCTCAGCCATCCAAATCGAGCCATCGCGTTTTGCGAGCGCTGCACGCATGTAAACTCGGTCGCCGAGTATCAAAAACCTTTATTTTGTGCGAATGCATCGATTTACATCGTTAAAAATTGTTTAGCACCGATGCCGCAAGCGAAAATGCGTCAAACAGCTAAATCGAGCCATCGCGTTTTGTGAGCGCTGCACGCATGTAAACTCGATCTCCGAATGTCAAAAACCTTAATTTTGTGCAAATGCATCGTTTTGCATCGTTAGAACTCGTTTGACACCGATGCCGCGAGCGAAAAAGAGTCAAACAGCAAAATCGAGCCATCTCGTTTTGCGAGCGCTGCACGCATGTAAACTCGGTCGCCGAGTATCAAAAACCTTTGTTTTGTGCAAATGCATCGTTTTACATCGTTAAAACTCGTTTGGCACCGATGCCGCGAGCGAAAAAGCGTCAATCATCCAAATCGAGCCATCGCGTTTTGCGAGCGCTGCACGCTTGTAAACTCGGTCGCCGACTATCAAAAACCTTTATTTTGTGCAAATGCATCGTTTTACATCGTTAAAAATCGTCTGGCACCGATGCCGCGAGCGAAAAAGCGTCAATCAGCCAAATCGAGCCATCGCGTTTTACGAGCGCTGCACGCATGTAAACTCGGTCGCCGAGTATCAAAAACCTTTATTTTGGGCAAATGCATCGTTTTACATCGTTAAAACTTGTTTGGCACCGATGCTGCGAGCGAAAAAGCGTCAATCAGCCAAATCGAGCCATCGCGTTTTGCGAGCGCTGCACGCATGTAAACTCGGTCGCCGAGTATCAAAAACCTTTATTTTGTGCAAATGCATCGTTTTACATCGTTAAAACTCGTTTGGAACCGATGCCGCGAGCGAAAAAGCCTCAGTCATCCAAACCGAGCCACCGCGTTTTGCGAGCGCTGCACGCATGTAAACTCGGTCGCCGAGTATCAAAAACCTTTATTTTGTGCAAATGCATCGATTTACATCGTTAAAAATTGTTTAGCACCGATGCCGCAAGCGAAAATGCTTCAAACAGCCAAATCGAGCCATCGCGTTTTGTGAGCGCTGCACGCATATAAACTCGATCTCCGAATGTCAAAAACCTTAATTTTGTGCAAATGCATCGTTTTGCATCGTTAGAACTCGTTTGACACCGATGCCGCGAGCGAAAAAGAGTCAAACAGCTAAATCGAGCCATCTCGTTTTGCGAGCGCTGCACGCATGTAAACTCGGTCGCCGAGTATCAAAAACCTTTGTTTTGTGCAAATGCATCGTTTTATATCGTTAAAACTCGTTTGGCACCGATGCCGCGAGCGAAAAAGCGTCAATCATCCAAATCGAGCCATCGCGTTTTGCCAGCGCTGCACGCATTTAAACTCGGTCGCCGAGTATCAAAAACCTTTATTTTGTGCAAATGCATCGTTTTACATCGTTAAAAATCGTTTGGCACCGATGCCGCGAGCGAAAAAGCGTCCATCAGCCAAATCGAACCATCTCGTTTTGCGAGCGCTGCACGCATGTAAACTCGATCTCCGAATGTCAAAAACCTTAATTTTGTTTAAATGCATCGTTTTGCATCGTCAAAACTCGTTTGGCAACGATGCCGCTAGCGAAAATGTGTCAATCAGTCAAATCAAGCTATCGCGTTCTGCGCGCGTGGCACTCATGTAGACTCGGTCGCCGAGTATCAAAAACCTTTATTTTGTGCAAATGCATCGTTTTGCATTGTTAAAACTCGTTTGGCACCGATGCTGCGAGCGAAAAAGCGTCAATCAGCCAAATCGAGCCATCGCGTTTTGCGAGCGCTGCACGCATGTAAACTCGGTCGCCGAGTATCAAAAACCTTTATTTTGTGCAAATGCATCGTTTTACATCGTTAAAACTCGTTTGGCACCGATGGCGCGAGCGAAAAAGCCTCAGTCATCCAAATCGAGCCATCGCGTTTTGCGAGCGCTGCACGCATCTAAACTCGGTCGCCGAGTATCAAAAACCTTTATTTTGTGCAAATGCATCGTTTTACATCGTTAAAAATCGTTTAGCACCGATGCCGCTAGCGAAAAAGCGTCAAACAGTCAAATCGAGCCATCGCGTTTTGCGAGCGCAGCACGCATGTAAACTCGATCTCTGAATGTAAAGAACCTTAATTTTGTGCAAATGCATCGTTTTGCATCGTTAGAACTCGTTTCACACCGATGCCGCGAGCGAAAAATAGTCAAACTGCGAAATCGAGCTATCTCGTTTTGCGAGCGCTGCACGCATGTAAACTCGATCTCCGAATGTCAAAAACCTTAATTTTGTTTAAATGCATCGTTTTGCATCGTCAAAACTCGCTTGGCAACGATGCCGCTAGCGAAAATGTGTCAATCAGTCAAATCAAGCTATCGCGTTCTGCGCGCGTGGCACTCATGTAAACTCGGTCGCCGAGTATCAAAAACCTTTATTTTGTGCAAATGCATCGTTTTACATCGTTAAAACTCGTTTGGCACCGATGCCGCGAGCGAAAAAGCGTCAATCAGCCAAATCGAGCCATCGCGTTTTGAGAGCGCTGCACGCATGTAAACTCGATCTCCGAATGTCAAAAACCTTAATTTTGTGCAAATGCATCGTTTTGCATCGTTAGAACTCGTTTGACACCGATGCCGCGAGCGAAAAAGAGTCAAACAGCCAAATCGAGCCATCTCGTTTTGCGAGCGCTGCACGCATGTAAACTCGGTCGCCGAGTATCAAAAACCTTTGTTTTGTGCAAATGCATCGTTTTACATCGTTAAAACTCGTTTGCCACCGATGCACGAGCAAAAAAGCGTCTAACAGCCAAATCGAGCTATCGCATTTTGCACGCGTGGCACTCATGTAGACTCGGTCGCCGTGTATCAAAAAACTTGATTTTGTGCAAATCCATCGAATTGCATCGTTAACACTCGTTTGGCACTGAAGCCGCGAGCGAAAATGCGTCAAACAGCTAAATCAAGCTATCGCGTTTTGTGAGCGTTGCACGCATGTAAACTCGGTCGCCGAGTGTCAAAAACCTTGATTTGGTGCAAATCCATCGTTTTGCGTCGTTAACACTCGTTTGGCACCGAAGCCGCGAGCGAAAATGCGTCAAACAGCTGAATCAAGCCATCGCGTTTTGTGAGCGCTGCACGCATGTAAACTCGATCTCCGAATGTCAAAAACCTTAATTTTGTGCAAATGCATCGTTTTGCATCGTTAGAACTCGTTTGACACCGATGTTGCGAGCGAAAAAGAGTCAAACAGCCAAATCGAGCCATCTCGTTTTGCGAGCGCTGCACGCATGTAAACTCGGTCGCAGTATCAAAAACCATTATTTTGTGCAAATGCATCGTTTTACATCGGTTAAAATCGTTTGGCACCGATGCCGCGAGCGAAAAAGCGTCAATCAGCCAAATCGAGCCATCGCGTTTTGCGAGCGCTGCACGCATGTAAACTCGGTCGCCGAGTATCAAAAACCTTTATTTTGTGCAAATGCATCGTTTTACACCGTTAAAACTCGTTTGGCACCGATGCCGCGAGCGAAAAAGCGTCAATCATCCAAATCGAGCCATCGCGTTTTGCGAGCGCTGCACGCATGTAAACTCGGTCGCCGAGTATCAAAAACCTTTATTTTGTGCAAATGCATCGTTTTACATCGTTAAAAATCGTTTAGCACCGATGCCGCCAGCGAAAAAGCGTCAAACAGCCAAATCGAGCCAACGCGTTTTGCGAGCGCTGCACGCATGTAAACTCGATCTCCGAATGTCAAAAACCTTAATTTTGTGCAAATGCATCGTTTTGCATCGTTAGAACTCGTTTGACACCGATGCCGCGAGCGAAAAAGAGTCAAACTGCGAAATCGAGCCATCGCGTTTTGCGAGCGCTGCACGCATGTAAACTCGGTTGCCGAGTATCAAAAACCTTTATTTTGTGCAAATGCATCGTTTTACATCGTTAAAAATCGTTTAGCACCGATGCCGCTAGCGAAAAAGCGTCAAACAGTCAAATCGAGCCATCGCGTTTTGCGAGCGCAGCACGCATGTAAACTCGATCTCCGAATGTAAAAAACCTTAATTTTGTGCAAATGCATCGTTTTGCATCGTTAGAACTCGTTTCACACCGATGCCGCGAGCGAAAAAGAGTCAAACTGCGAAATCGAGCTATCTCGTTTTGCGAGTGCTGCACGCATGTAAACTCGATCTCCGAATGTCAAAAACCTTAATTTTGTTTAAATGCATCGTTTTGCATCGTCAAAACTCGTTTGGCAACGATGCCGCTAGCGAAAATGTGTCAATCAGTAAAATCAAGCTATCGCGTTCTGCGCGCGTGGCACTCATGTAAACTCGGTCGCCGAGTATCAAAAACCTTTATTTTGTGCAAATGCATCGTTTTACATCGTTAAAACTCGTTTGGCACCGATGCCGCGAGCGAAAAAGCGTCAATCAGCCAAATCGAGCCATCGCGTTTTGCGAGCGCTGCACGCATGTAAACTCGGTCGCCGAGTATCAAAAACCTTTATTTTGTGCAAATGCATCGTTTTACATCGTTAAAACTCGTTTGGCACCGATGCCGCGAGCGAAAAAGCCTCAGTCATCCAAATCGAGCCACCGCGTTTTGCGAGCGCTGCACGCATGTAAACTCGGTCGCCGAGTATCAAAAACCTTTATTATGTGCAAATGCATCGATTTACATCGTTAAAAATTGTTTAGCACCGATGCCGAAAGCGAAAATGCGTCAAACAGCCAAATCGAGCCATCGCGTTTTGTGAGCGCTGCACGCATGTAAACTCGATCTCCGAATGTCAAAAACCTTAATTTTGTGCAAATGCATCGTTTTGCATCGTTAGAACTCGTTTGACACCGATGCCGCGAGCGAAAAAGAGTCAAACAGCCAAATCGAGCCATCTCGTTTTGCGAGCGCTGCACGCATGTAAACTCGGTCGCCGAGTATCAAAAACCTTTGTTTTGTGCAAATGCATCGTTTTACATCGTTAAAACTCGTTTGGCACCGATGCTGCGGGCGAAAAAGCGTCAACCAGCCAAATCGAGCCATCGCGTTTTGCGAGCGCTGCACGCATGTAAACTCAGTCGCCGAGTATAAAAACCTTTATGTTGTGCAAATGCATCGATTTACATCGTAAAAAATTGTTTAGCACCGATGCCGCAAGCGAAAATGCGTCAAACAGCCAAATCGAGCCATCGCGTTTTGTGAGCGCTGCACGCATGTAAACTCGATCTCCGAATGTCAAAAACCTTAATTTTGTGCAAATGCATCGTTTTGCATCGTTAGAACTCGTTTGACACCGATGCCGCGAGCGAAAAAAAGTCAAACAGCTAAATCAAGCCATCGCGTTTTGTGAGCGTTGCACGCATGTAAACTCGGTCACCGAGTGTCATAAACCTTGATTTTGTGCAAATCCATCGTTTTGCATTGTTGAAACTCGTTTGGAACCGATGCCGTCAGTAAAAAGCGTCAATCAGCCAAATCAAGAAATCGCGGTTTGTGAGTGTTGCATGCATGTAAACTCGGTCACCAAGTGACAAAAACCTTTATTTTGTGAAAATAAATCGTTTTGCATCGTTAAAACTCGTTTGGCAACGATGCCGCTAGCGAAAATGTGTCAATCAGTCAAATCAAGCTATCGCGTTCTGCGCGCGTGGCACTCATGTAGACTCGGTCGCTGAGTATCAAAAACCTTTATTTTGTGCAAATGCATCGTTTTACATCGTTAAAAATCGTTTAGCACCGATGCCGCGAGCGAAAAAGCGTCAAACAGCCAAATCGAGCCATCGCGTTTTGCGAGCGCTGCACGCATGTAAACTCGATCTCCGAATGTCAAAAACCTTAATTTTGTTTAAATGCATCGTTTTGCATCGTCGAAAATCGTTTGGCAACGATGCCGCTAGCGAAAATGTGTCAATCAGTCAAATCAAGCTATCGCGTTCTGCGCGCGTGGCACTCATGTAGACTCGGTCGCCGAGTATCAAAAACCTTTATTTTGTGCAAATGCATCGTTTTGCATTGTTAAAACTCGTTTGGCACCGATGCTGCGAGCGAAAAAGCGTCAATCAGCCAAATCGAGCCATCGCGTTTTGCGAGCGCTGCACGCATGTAAACTCGGTCGCCGAGTATCAAAAACCTTTATTTTGTGCAAATGCATCGTTTTACATCGTTAAAACTCGTTTGGCACCGATGGCGCGAGCGAAAAAGCCTCAGTCATCCAAATCGAGCCATCGCGTTTTGCGAGCGCTGCACGCATGTAAACTCGGTCGCCGAGTATCAAAAACCTTTATTTTGTGCAAATGCATCGTTTTACATCGTTAAAAATCGTTTAGCACCGATGCCGCTAGCGAAAAAGCGTCAAACAGTCAAATCGAGCCATCGCGTTTTGCGAGCGCAGCACGCATGTAAACTCGATCTCCGAATGTAAAGCACCTTAATTTTGTGCAAATGCATCGTTTTGCATCGTTAGAACTCGTTTCACACCGATGCCGCGAGCGAAAAAGAGTCAAACTGCGAAATCGAGCTATCTCGTTTTGCGAGCGCTGCACGCATGTAAACTCGATCTCCGAATGTCAAAAACCTTAATTTTGTTTAAATGCATCGTTTTGCATCGTCAAAACTCGTTTGGCAACGATGCCGCTAGCGAAAATGTGTCAATCAGTCAAATCAAGCTATCGCGTTCTGCGCGCGTGGCACTCATGTAGACTCGGTCGCCGAGTATCAAAAACCTTTATTTTGTGCAAATGCATCGTTTTACATCGTTAAAACTCGTTTGGCACCGATGCCGCGAGCGAAAAAGCCTCAGTCATCCAAACCGAGCCACCGCGTTTTGCGAGCGCTGCACGCATGTAAACTCGGTCGTGTTACGTCAAATGTGTAGAAGATTTGCATCCCCGACAAATTTACACGTTTAAGGCAGTTCGATCGGGAGGTCTGTCGCGCCCCGGCCTGGAAAAACGGAAGGTTCTTCCAATGCCCGCATCTGGTTGACAAACACCGAACTGCAACCCCCTTTTTAGGACTGCCCTCGCGAACAATATCCAAGGATAGGGGTTTACGCGATTTCGTCCGGTTTGGACTGAGAATTATATTATATTCGGCCGAAATGTGACAGAAAGATTACAAGAAGGTGGTACTTACGTTCCTCGGCGTTCCCACGTCGATCTGGGGTCGCCAGGCACTCGAAATCGGTTCACGGGTATAATGAATTTAATACTTTTCTTTAGGAACACACAAATGTCTCGCCGGTTTATTCTTAAATGATCAAAGGGTTATACAATAGAAAATGGAAATTCCACGTTTAAATAACCGCAGGACAAATCGTCCAAACGGAACAAAAATGTCGAGTCGTAATTAATCCGAGAAATGTTGTTAACAATGTTTAAGTGCAAGGGACCAAAGGTCCGTACAAGTTTAATTGGTCTGGGTGGCTGAGACAAAGAGTCGTAAAAAAATGGTAAAAATGAGAAGTCTGAATATTATCAAAGTCCAGAGGGGGCTTAAAAGTGGCAAGTGCCAGTCTACGATTTTGTTCTAATTTCAACGAAAAGTAACAGAATGCTCGTCTAAAGATTCTAACACTTTAACTCTGGATCTACTGGACCGGATGAACTGCCGTAAATGTTACCGATTCTACTGGGCGAGTTGGACTGCCGTAAATGTTACTGATTCTACGTGGCGGGTTGGACTGCCCTGAGCGCCTCGGAGCGCTTCTTTTTATGGTTTGCCGGACTCTTTGTCTCGTCTGAATTTTAAAGGAAAATTGGTGGGGGTGACCTATTTAGTCTGCGGTTTTGGTCACCACCATCTTCGGGGGGTATTTGCCGTTCCTCCCATTTACACATACATTCGAACTTGCAAGCTCACCGATTCGGGGACACAAGCTGTCAGCGCTTTAGTTCGTCGGTCGGACCGGCGTAATGGCCTAACCGGGCCTGTGAATGATATGCGGTATAGTTTAGTCTATGCTGTGCCCCGGCCTCTTCTTGCGCGAAGAGGAGGCACCGAACGCGGCTTAGCAACGGAGGGGCCGCGCGCGTGGCACGCACACGTGTGCACACTAACTCCTCTTCTCGGTGCCCCACCGTGATGCTCCTCCCGGAGGGGAAGGCGAATTCGGACGCTGAGTTCTGAGGCGCTTAAATGCGCATTTTTAATTATTGCCTTTTTGGCTTTTAATTCGCAAATGAAATTATCTATCGTTCCGAATTCGTATTCGCCTCCTTGTGACGAGTGCGGACATATGTGAAAGATCGTTCTAGGGTCGTTTTTACGGGAGTTACGGTTAAATAATTAATTTCACGGAGTTTGTTTAACATTAGAATGGCGAAAGTATAGTCGTTACATTTCTCGATGTCTTCCCGTTCGTTTGGAATGGTTTTTGTAGCCAAAATCGCCACGCGCGATTCTGGGCGGCATTTTTACGGGTGAAACGGTTAAATTGTTAATTTAACGGGGTTTGTTTTAACGTTAGGGTGGTAAAAGTATAGTCATTACATTCCTTGACCTATTCTCGTTCGTTTGGGATATTTTTCATGGCCAAAATCGCTATGCCCGATTCTGGGCGGCGTTTTTAATGGGTTTATAGTTTAATTGTTAATTTGATGGGATTTGTTTTAATGTTAGAGTGATAAAAGTATAGTCGTTGCATTCCTTGGATGCTCCTTGTTCGTTTGGAATAGTTTTCATGGCAAAAATCGCTACGCCCGATTCTGGGTGGCATTTTTAAGGACTTTATAGTTTAAATTGTTAATTTGATGAACTTGTTTAAATGTTAGAGCGATAAAAGTATAGTCGTTGTATTCCTTGGACGCTCCTTGTTCGTTTACAATAGTTTTTATGGCAAAAATCACTACGCCCGATTCTGGGTGGCGTTTTTAAGGACTTTATAGTTTAAATTGTTAATTTGATGAACTTTGTTTAACGTTAGAGTGGTGAAAGTATAGTCGTTGCATTCCTTGGACGCTTCTTGTTCGTTTGCGATAGTTTTCATGGCCAAAATTGCTACGCCCGATTCTGGGTGGCGTTTTTAAGGGATTTGTAGTTTAAATTGTTGATTTGATGATCTTGTTTTAATGTTAGAGTGGTAAAAGTATAGTCGTTGCATTCCTTGGACGCTCCTTGTTCGTTTACAATAGTTTTTATGGCAAAAATCACTACGCCCGACTCTGGGTGGCGTTTTTAAGGGGTTTAATGCGTTATACGCCGTTGTACATAAATTGCCGGTTTTGCTGTCGTAAAATAGTGATATCGGAGTCGGTCTTTCGCGGATTTATCTATTCGCGTTAAACCCTTTATAACAATGTTCTTTTTTCCTAGATCCGTTGCATAGTTTTCGAGATAATGGACCTTGATGAAGTTACAGTCGGATTTTGATGTAGTAAAATCCCTAATGCGGATCGATCTTTCCTCTATTAATTGCATTTATCAGAAAGTGAATTCAATTGTAATCTTCGGCGGTATTGCATTTTAAAGTCAGAAAAACAAGCCTCAAAGACTGAATTATGAGCTTCTAGCCGAGGCGGGGGGCCCAAGAGGGTCCCACTACCACGAGGCACGGCAGCGCTCACAGACACTTGCCCCTTTTCGCGTCGTGTAAACAGTCGGCGCGCCCGCTCGGACACGCTCGGCGCTGTGGTGTACGAGTCTGGCATCCTCTGACCCTGAGTTATTTTTAAATTCGCTAGTTCATACTGGCTAAATGTTAAAACGTTTCGAAGTGCATTTTGGAGTTCAGTCTAGGGCCCTCGCCATGTTCCCCAAGCAATCTTTCATGGATCTTGTAATTTATTTATTTAATTATTCAACGTAATTAATCATTAATTTGACCACCCGGTTTCAATATTAATTCTCAACTCACATCTCCTCGCATCTGCCCGGTTTCCCTTGTTCTCCGTCAGACAACGAGAAACTTGACCAGAGATCCATGTAATCGATTCTTGGTTTAATGCGAAAAATCCCGATTGTGATCTCCTTTTTAGCTACACGTATTTAATTGATATTTTATTTTTCAGTCATTTCGCGATTCCGCCGCTGGTTGCCAGTCTCGTTCATCCAAGCTTCTTTCTTGTTGTTCTTAAAGATTATTTTCTTATTTGTTTCTGAATTAATTTGTTTTACTATCTCGAGACGGCATTGGATCATGTTCGTCATTTAATGCGTTCGTTTTATATATTGTTGTTTCCTCTCATTTGTTATTTTTAATTTGTGCTTTATCTTTTCCCTTTTGTTTAAACCGTCTTTGTTTTATTATCTTATCATCTATCTTAAATTCCTAGTGAACGCGGGTCATTCTTGACGTTATAAACTCCGTGTGAATTGTCAGTGTTGAGTGAAAACGAATTATTTATTCTTTAAACGATTTGTTCATACGCTGCATTGTTGTTCTCGGAAATAAGTCTCCAATCTCTTTTATTCTGCGATTATTGATATTATCGTCAAGGCGTGAAATTAGTCTCTAAATTTCCTTTATCCATTATTTTCTTTCAATATAGTTTAGATGATTTTTACAGTTGTGACTAGAGCTTTACTCATAGTGAGAGCGAGATAGAGGGAGAGATATGTGTATAGCCAGCGTACCAGCCTGACGCGCGTCGGGAGCGACGCATTCGCACACGTGCCTTGTTGGTTCCGTGTGGGGGAACACCGCGTCATGGTAGTTTCGGCTACTCAGGGATCTAGGTCGATGGTAACGAAAAACGACTGCAAGATCCCAAAGAGCGTCGGTCGATAATGACCGACGCAGGGTGGCCTCCAGTTACGAAAAGTCGTCGCTGCGTCACATGGAGCGCTGGCGAATCCTTTCCTACCGGGCTCTAACTTGCCAGCAATTTAGTTGTTATAGTCGTATTCCTTCTTTTAACCATTCGTACCCGGATTATTTCCACAGAGTAACTCATTAGCTCGGAGTTTACAAATTTACAAAATCTATCGATTCTACACATTTCCTTCATTTCTCTCATTCTCAGGAGTCTCCAGTAAAAATTTTGAAATTTTTTGATCGTCAAACTGGCGTTACGGCCAGGACGTAACAGTCGCCGAGTATCAAAAACCTTTATTTTGTGCAAATGCATCGATTTACATCGTTAAAAATTGTTTAGCACCGATGCCGCAAGCGAAAATGCGTCAAACAGCCAAATCGAGCCATCGCGTTTTGTGAGCGCTGCACGCATGTAAACTCGATCTCCGAATGTCAAAAACCTTAATTTTGTGCAAATGCATCGTTTTGCATCGTTAGAACTCGTTTGACACCGATGCCGCGAGCGAAAAAGAGTCAAACAGCCAAATCGAGCCATCTCGTTTTGCGAGCGCTGCACGCATGTAAACTCGGTCGCCGAGTATCAAAAACCTTTGTTTTGTGCAAATGCATCGTTTTACATCGTTAAAACTCGTTTGGCACCGATGCCGCGAGCGAAAAAGCGTCAATCATCCAAATCGAGCCATCTCGTTTTGCGAGCGCTGCACGCATGTAAACTCGGTCGCCGAGTATCAAAAACCTTTGTTTTGTGCAAATGCATCGTTTTACATCGTTAAAAATCGTTAAGCACCGATGCCGCTAGCGAAAAAGCGTCAAACAGTCAAATCGAGCCATCGCGTTTTGCGAGCGCAGCACGCATGTAAACTCGATCTCCGAATGTAAAGAACCTTAATTTTGTGCAAATGCATCGTTTTGCATCGTTAGAACTCGTTTCACACCGATGCCGCGAGCGAAAAAGAGTCAAACTGCGAAATCGAGCTATCTCGTTTTGCGAGCGCTGCACGCATGTAAACTCGATCTCCGAATGTCAAAAACCTTAATTTTGTTTAAATGCATCGTTTTGCATCGTCAAAACTCGTTTGGCAACGATGCCGCTAGCGAAAATGTGTCAATCAGTCAAATCAAGCTATCGCGTTCTGCGCGCGTGGCACTCATGTAAACTCGGTCGCCGAGTATCAAAAACCTTTATTTTGTGCAAATGCATCGTTTTACATCGTTAAAACTCGTTTGGCACCGATGCCGCGAGCGAAAAAGCGTCAATCAGCCAAATCGAGCCATCGCGTTTTGCGAGCGCTGCACGCACGTAAACTCGGTCGCCGAGTATCAAAAACCTTTATTTTGTGCAAATGCATCGTTTTACATCGTTAAAAATCGTTTGGCACCGATGCCGCGAGCGAAAAAGCGTCAATCAGCCAAATCGAGCCATCGCGTTTGGCGAGCGCTGCACGTATGTAAACTCGATCTCCGAATGTCAAAAACGTTAATTTTGTGCAAATGCATCGTTTTGCATCGTCAAAACTCGTTTGCCACCGATGCACGAGCAAAAAAGCGTCTAACAGCCAAATCGAGCTATCGCGTTTTGCACGCGTGGCACTCATGTAGACTCGGTCGCCGTGTATCAAAAAACTTGATTTTGTGCAAATCCATCGAATTGCATCGTTAACACTCGTTTGGCACCGAAGCCGCGAGCGAAAATGCGTCAAACAGCTAAATCAAGCCATCGCGTTTTGTGAGCGCTGCACGCATGTAAACTCGGTCGCCGAGTATCAAAAACCTTTGTTTTGTGCAAATGCATCGTTTTACATCGTTAAAACTCGTTTGCCACCGATGCACGAGCAAAAAAGCGTCTAACAGCCAAATCGAGCTATCGCGTTTTGCACGCGTGGCACTCATGTAGACTCGGTCGCCGTGTATCAAAAAACTTGATTTTGTGCAAATCCATCGAATTGCATCGTTAACACTCGTTTGGCACCGAAGCCGCGAGCGAAAATGCGTCAAACAGCTAAATCAAGCCATCGCGTTTTGTGAGCGTTGCACGCATGTAAACTCGGTCGCCGAGTGTCAAAAACCTTGATTTGGTGCAAATCCATCGTTTTGCGTCGTTAACACTCGTTTGGCACCGAAGCCGCGAGCGAAAATGCGTCAAACAGCCAAATCGAGCCATCGCGTTTTGTGAGCGCTGCACGCATGTAAACTCGATCTCCGAATGTCAAAAACCTTAATTTTGTGCAAATGCATCGTTTTGCATCGTTAGAACTCGTTTGACACCGATGCCGCGAGCGAAAAAGAGTCAAACAGCCAAATCGAGCCATCTCGTTTTGCGAGCGCTGCACGCATGTAAACTCGGTCGCCGAGTATCAAAAACCTTTGTTTTGTGCAAATGCATCGTTTTACATCGTTAAAACTCGTTTGGCACCGATGCCGCGAGCGAAAAAGCGTCAATCATCCAAATCGAGCCATCTCGTTTTGCGAGCGCTGCACGCATGTAAACTCGGTCGCCGAGTATCAAAAACCTTTGTTTTGTGCAAATGCATCGTTTTACATCGTTAAAACTCGTTTGGCACCGATGCCGCGAGCGAAAAAGCGTCAATCATCCAAATCGAGCCATCGCGTTTTGCCAGCGCTGCACGCATGTAAACTCGGTCGCCGAGTATCAAAAACCTTTATTTTGTGCAAATGCATCGTTTTGCATTGTTAAAACTCGTTTGGCACCGATGCTGCGGGCGAAAAAGCGTCAACCAGCCAAATCGAGCCATCGCGTTTTGCGAGCGCTGCACGCATGTAAACTCGGTCGCCGAGTATCAAAAACCTTTATTTTGTGCAAATGCATCGTTTTACATCGTTAAAAATCGTTAAGCACCGATGCCGCTAGCGAAAAAGCGTCAAACAGTCAAATCGAGCCATCGCGTTTTGCGAGCGCAGCACGCATGTAAACTCGATCTCCGAATGTAAAGAACCTTAATTTTGTGCAAATGCATCGTTTTGCATCGTTAGAACTCGTTTCACACCGATGCCGCGAGCGAAAAAGAGTCAAACTGCGAAATCGAGCTATCTCGTTTTGCGAGCGCTGCACGCATGTAAACTCGATCTCCGAATGTCAAAAACCTTAATTTTGTTTAAATGCATCGTTTTGCATCGTCAAAACTCGTTTGGCAACGATGCCGCTAGCGAAAATGTGTCAATCAGTCAAATCAAGCTATCGCGTTCTGCGCGCGTGGCACTCATGTAAACTCGGTCGCCGAGTATCAAAAACCTTTATTTTGTGCAAATGCATCGTTTTACATCGTTAAAACTCGTTTGGCACCGATGCCGCGAGCGAAAAAGCGTCAATCAGCCAAATCGAGCCATCGCGTTTTGCGAGCGCTGCACGCACGTAAACTCGGTCGCCGAGTATCAAAAACCTTTATTTTGTGCAAATGCATCGTTTTACATCGTTAAAAATCGTTTGGCACCGATGCCGCGAGCGAAAAAGCGTCAATCAGCCAAATCGAGCCATCGCGTTTGGCGAGCGCTGCACGTATGTAAACTCGATCTCCGAATGTCAAAAACGTTAATTTTGTGCAAATGCATCGTTTTGCATCGTCAAAACTCGTTTGCCACCGATGCACGAGCAAAAAAGCGTCTAACAGCCAAATCGAGCTATCGCGTTTTGCACGCGTGGCACTCATGTAGACTCGGTCGCCGTGTATCAAAAAACTTGATTTTGTGCAAATCCATCGAATTGCATCGTTAACACTCGTTTGGCACCGAAGCCGCGAGCGAAAATGCGTCAAACAGCTAAATCAAGCCATCGCGTTTTGTGAGCGCTGCACGCATGTAAACTCGATCTCCGAATGTCAAAAACCTTAATTTTGTGCAAATGCATCGTTTTGCATCGTTAGAACTCGTTTGACACCGATGCCGCGAGCGAAAAAGAGTCAAACAGCCAAATCGAGCCATCTCGTTTTTCGAGCGCTGCACGCATGTAAACTCGGTCGCCGAGTATCAAAAACCTTTGTTTTGTGCAAATGCATCGTTTTACATCGTTAAAACTCGTTTGCCACCGATGCACGAGCAAAAAAGCGTCTAACAGCCAAATCGAGCTATCGCGTTTTGCACGCGTGGCACTCATGTAGACTCGGTCGCCGTGTATCAAAAAACTTGATTTTGTGCAAATCCATCGAATTGCATCGTTAACACTCGTTTGGCACCGAAGCCGCGAGCGAAAATGCGTCAAACAGCTAAATCAAGCCATCGCGTTTTGTGAGCGTTGCACGCATGTAAACTCGGTCGCCGAGTGTCAAAAACCTTGATTTGGTGCAAATCCATCGTTTTGCGTCGTTAACACTCGTTTGGCACCGAAGCCGCGAGCGAAAATGCGTCAAACAACTGAATCAAGCCATCGCGTTTTGTGAGCGCTGCACGCATGTAAACTCGATCTCCGAATGTCAAAAACCTTAATTTTGTGCAAATGCATCGTTTTGCATCGTTAGAACTCGTTTGACACCGATGTTGCGAGCGAAAAAGAGTCAAACAGCCAAATCGAGCCATCTCGTTTTGCGAGCGCTGCACGCATGTAAACTCGGTCGCAGTATCAAAAACCTTTATTTTGTGCAAATGCATCGTTTTACATCGGTTAAAATCGTTTGGCACCGATGCCGCGAGCGAAAAAGCGTCAATCAGCCAAATCGAGCCATCGCGTTTTGCGAGCGCTGCACGCATGTAAACTCGGTCGCCGAGTATCAAAAACCTTTATTTTGTGCAAATGCATCGTTTTACATAGTTAAAAATCGGTTGGCACCGATGCCGCGAGCGAAAAAGCGTCAATCAGCCAAATCGAGCCATCAAGTTGTGCGAGCGCTGCACGCATGTAAACTCGATCTCCGAATGTCAAAAACCTTAATTTTGTGCAAATGCATCGTTTTGCATCGTTGGAACTCGTTTGACACCAATCCCGCGAGCGAAAAAGAGTCAAACAGGGAAATCGAGCCATCTCGTTTTGCGAGCGCTGCACGCATGTAAACTCGATCTCCGAATGTCAAAAACCTTAATTTTGTTTAAATGCATCGTTTTGCATCGTCGAAACTCGTTTGGCAACGATGCCGCTAGCGAAAATGTGTCAGTCAGTCAAATCAAGCTATCGCGTTCTGCGCGCGTGGCACTCATGTAGACTCGGTCGCCGAGTATCAAAAACCTTTATTTTGTGCAAATGCATCGTTTTGCATTGTTAAAACTAGTTTGGCACCGATGCTGCGAGCGAAAAAGCGTCAATCAGCCAAATCGAGCCATCGCGTTTTGCGAGCGCTGCACCCATGTAAACTCGGTCGCCGAGTATCAAAAACCTTTATTTTGCGCAAATGCATCGTTTTACATCGTTAAAACTCGTTTGGCACCGATGCCGCGAGCGAAAAAGTCTCAGTCATCCAAATCGAGCCATCGCGTTTTGCGAGCGCTGCACGCATGTAAACTCGGTCGCCGAGTATCAAAAACCTTTATTTTGTGCAAATGCATCGATTTACATCGTTAAAAATTGTTTAGCACCGATGCCGCAAGCGAAAATGCGTCAAACAGCCAAATCGAGCCATCGCGTTTTGTGAGCGCTGCACGCATGTAAACTCGATCTCCGAATGTCAAAAACCTTAATTTTGTGCAAATGCATCGTTTTGCATCGTTAGAACTCGTTTGACACCGATGCCGCGAGCGAAAAAGAGTCAAACAGCAAAATCGAGCCATCTCGTTTTGCGAGCGCTGCACGCATGTAAACTCGGTCGCCGAGTATCAAAAACCTTTGTTTTGTGCAAATGCATCGTTTTACATCGTTAAAACTCGTTTGGCACCGATGCCGCGAGCGAAAAAGCGTCAATCATCCAAATCGAGCCATCGCGTTTTGCGAGCGCTGCACGCATGTAAACTCGGTCGCCGAGTATCAAAAACCTTTATTTTGTGCGAATGCATCGTTTTACATCGTTAAAAATCGTCTGGCACCGATGCCGCGAGCGAAAAAGCGTCAATCAGCCAAATCGAGCCATCGCGTTTTACGAGCGCTGCACGCATGTAAACTCGGTCGCCGAGTATCAAAAACCTTTATTTTGAGCAAATGCATCGTTTTACATCGTTAAAACTCGTTTGGCACCGATGCCGCGAGCGAAAAAGCGTAAATCATCCAAATCGAGCCATCGCGTTTTGCGAGCGCTGCACGCATGTAAACTCGGTCGCCGAGTATCAAAAACCTTTATTTTGTGCAAATGCATCGTTTTACATCGTTAAAAATCGTTTAGCACCGATGCCGCTAGCGAAAAAGCGTCAAACAGTCAAATCGAGCCATCGCGTTTTGCGAGCGCAGCACGCATGTAAACTCGATCTCCGAATGTAAAAAACCTTAATTTTGTGCAAATGCATCGTTTTGCATCGTTAGAACTCGTTTCACACCGATGCCGCGAGCGAAAAAGAGTCAAACAGGGAAATCGAGCCATCTCGTTTTGCGAGCGCTGCACGCATGTAAACTCTATCTCCGAATGTCAAAAACCTTAATTTTGTTTAAATGCATCGTTTTGCATCGTCGAAACTCGTTTGGCAACGATGCCGCTAGCGAAAATGTGTCAATCAGTCAAATCAAGCTATCGCGTTCTGCGCGCGTGGCACTTATGTAGACTCGGTCGCCGAGTATCAAAAACCTTTATTTTGTGCAAATGCATCGTTTTGCATTGTTAAAACTCGTTTGGCACCGATGCTGCGAGCGAAAAAGCGTCAATCAGCCAAATCGAGCCATCGCGTTTTGCGAGCGCTGCACCCATGTAAACTCGGTCGCCGAGTATCAAAAACCTTTATTTTGTGCAAATGCATCGTTTTACATCGTTAAAACTCGTTTGGCACCGATGCCGCGAGCGAAAAAGTCTCAGCCATCCAAATCGAGCCATCGCGTTTTGCGAGCGCTGCACGCATGTAAACTCGGTCGCCGAGTATCAAAAACCTTTATTTTGTGCAAATGCATCGATTTACATCGTTAAAAATTGTTTAGCACCGATGCCGCAAGCGAAAATGCGTCAAACAGCTAAATCGAGCCATCGCGTTTTGTGAGCGCTGCACGCATGTAAACTCGATCTCCGAATGTCAAAAACCTTAATTTTGTGCAAATGCATCGTTTTGCATCGTTAGAACTCGTTTGACACCGATGCCGCGAGCGAAAAAGAGTCAAACAGCAAAATCGAGCCATCTCGTTTTGCGAGCGCTGCACGCATGTAAACTCGGTCGCCGAGTATCAAAAACCTTTATTTTGTGCAAATGCATCGTTTTACATCGTTAAAAATCGTCTGGCACCGATGCCGCGAGCGAAAAAGCGTCAATCAGCCAAATCGAGCCATCGCGTTTTACGAGCGCTGCACGCATGTAAACTCGGTCGCCGAGTATCAAAAACCTTTATTTTGAGCAAATGCATCGTTTTACATCGTTAAAACTCGTTTGGCACCGATGCCGCGAGCGAAAAAGCGTCAATCATCCAAATCGAGCCATCGCGTTTTGCGAGCGCTGCACGCATGTAAACTCGGTCGCCGAGTATCAAAAACCTTTATTTTGTGCAAATGCATCGTTTTACATCGTTAAAAATCGTTTAGCACCGATGCCGCTAGCGAAAAAGCGTCAAACAGTCAAATCGAGCCATCGCGTTTTGCGAGCGCAGCACGCATGTAAACTCGATCTCCGAATGTAAAAAACCTTAATTTTGTGCAAATGCATCGTTTTGCATCGTTAGAACTCGTTTCACACCGATGCCGCGAGCGAAAAAGAGTCAAACAGGGAAATCGAGCCATCTCGTTTTGCGAGCGCTGCACGCATGTAAACTCGATCTCCGAATGTCAAAAACCTTAATTTTGTTTAAATGCATCGTTTTGCATCGTCGAAACTCGTTTGGCAACGATGCCGCTAGCGAAAATGTGTCAATCAGTCAAATCAAGCTATCGCGTTCTGCGCGCGTGGCACTCATGCAAACTCGGTCGCCGAGTATCAAAAACCTTTATTTTGTGCAAATGCATCGTTTTACATCGTTAAAAATCGTTTGGCACCGATGGCGCGAGCGAAAAAGCCTCAGTCATCCAAATCGAGCCATCGCGTTTTGCGAGCGCTGCACGCATGTAAACTCGGTCGCCGAGTATCAAAAACCTTTATTTTGTGCAAATGCATCGTTTTACATCGTTAAAACTCGTTTGGCACCGATGCCGCGAGCGAAAAAGCGTCAATCAGCCAAATCGAGCCATCGCGTTTTGCGAGCGCTGCACGCATGTAAACTCGGTCGCCGAGTATCAAAAACCTTTATTTTGTGCAAATGCATCGTTTCACATCGTTAAAAATCGTTTGGCACCGATGCCGCGAGCGAAAAAGCGTCAATCAGCCAAATCGAGCCATCGCGTTTGGCGAGCGCTGCACGTATGTAAACTCGATCTCCGAATGTCAAAAACGTTAATTTTGTGCAAATGCATCGTTTTGCATCATCAAAACTCGTTTGCCACCGATGCACGAGCAAAAAAGCGTCTAACAGCCAAATCGAGCTATCGCGTTTTGCACGCGTGGCACTCATGTAGACTCGGTCGCCGTGTATCAAAAAACTTGATTTTGTGCAAATCCATCGAATTGCATCGTTAACACTCGTTTGGCACCGAAGCCGCGAGCGAAAATGCGTCAAACAGCTAAATCAAGCCATCGCGTTTTGTGAGCGCTGCACGCATGTAAACTCGATCTCCAAATGTCAAAAACCTTAATTTTGTGCAAATGCATCGTTTTGCATCGTTAGAACTCGTTTGACACCGATGCCGCGAGCGAAAAAGAGTCAAACAGCCAAATCGAGCCATCTCGTTTTGCGAGCGCTGCACGCATGTAAACTCGGTCGCCGAGTATCAAAAACCTTTGTTTTGTGCAAATGCATCGTTTTACATCGTTAAAACTCGTTTGCCACCGATGCACGAGCAAAAAAGCGTCTAACAGCCAAATCGAGCTATCGCGTTTTGCACGCGTGGCACTCATGTAGACTCGGTCGCCGTGTATCAAATTACTTGATTTTGTGCAAATCCATCGAATTGCATCGTTAACACTCGTTTGGCACCGAAGCCGCGAGCGAAAATGCGTCAAACAGCTAAATCAAGCCATCGCGTTTTGTGAGCGTTGCACGCATGTAAACTCGGTCGCCGAGTGTCAAAAACCTTGATTTGGTGCAAATCCATCGTTTTGCGTCGTTAACACTCGTTTGGCACCGAAGCCGCGAGCGAAAATGCGTCAAACAGCTGAATCAAGCCATCGCGTTTTGTGAGCGCTGCACGCATGTAAACTCGATCTCCGAATGTCAAAAACCTTAATTTTGTGCAAATGCATCGTTTTGCATCGTTAGAACTCGTTTGACACCGATGTTGCGAGCGAAAAAGAGTCAAACAGCCAAATCGAGCCATCTCGTTTTGCGAGCGCTGCACGCATGTAAACTCGGTCGCAGTATCAAAAACCTTTATTTTGTGCAAATGCATCGTTTTACATCGGTTAAAATCGTTTGGCACCGATGCCGCGAGCGAAAAAGCGTCAATCAGCCAAATCGAGCCATCGCGTTTTGCGAGCGCTGCACGCATGTAAACTCGGTCGCCGAGTATCAAAAACCTTTATTTTGTGCAAATGCATCGTTTTACATAGTTAAAAATCGGTCGGCACCGATGCCGCGAGCGAAAAAGCGTCAATCAGCCAAATCGAGCCATCAAGTTGTGCGAGCGCTGCACGCATGTAAACTCGATCTCCGAATGTCAAAAACGTTAATTTTGTGCACATGCATCGTTTTTCATCGTCAAAACCCGTTTGCCACCGATGCACGAGCAAAAAAGCGTCTAACAGCCAAATCGAGCTATCGCGTTTTGCACGCGTGGCACTCATGTAGAATCGGTCGCCGAGTATCAAAAACCTTTATTTTGTGCAAATGCATCGTTTTGCATTGTTAAAACTCGTTTGGCACCGATGCTGCGAGCGAAAAAGCGTCAATCAGCCAAATCGAGCCATCGCGTTTTGCGAGCGCTGCACGCATGTAAACTCGGTCGCCGAGTATCAAAAACCTTTATTTTGTGCAAATGCATCGTTTTACATCGTTAAAACTCGTTTGGCACCGATGCCGCGAGCGAAAAAGCGTCAATCATCCAAATCGAGCCATCGCGTTTTGCGAGCGCTGCACGCATGTAAACTCGGTCGCCGAGTATCAAAAACCTTTATTTTGTGCAAATGCATCGTTTTACATCGTTAAAAATCGTTTAGCACCGAAGCCGCCAGCGAAAAAGCGTCAATTAGCCAAATCGAGCCAACGCGTTTTGCGAGCGCTGCACGCATGTAAACTCGATCTCCGAATGTCAAAAACCTTAATTTTGTGCAAATGCATCGTTTTGCATCGTTAGAACTCGTTTGACACCGATGCCGCGAGCGAAAAAGAGTCAAACTGCGAAATCGAGCCATCGCGTTTTGCGAGCGCTGCACGCATGTAAACTCGGTCGCCGAGTATCAAAAACCTTTATTTTGTGCAAATGCATCGTTTTACATCGTTAAAAATCGTTTAGCACCGATGCCGCTAGCGAAAAAGCGTCAAACAGTCAAATCGAGCCATCGCGTTTTGCGAGCGCTGCACGCATGTAAACTCGGTCGCCGAGTATCAAAAACTTTTATTTTGTCCAAATGCATCGTTTTACATCGTTAAAACTCGTTTGGCACCGATGGCGCGAGCGAAAAAGCCTCAGTCATCCAAATCGAGCCATCGCGTTTTGCGAGCGCTGCACGCATGTAAACTCGGTCGCCGAGTATCAAAAACCTTTATTTTGTGCAAATGCATCGTTTTACATCGTTAAAACTCGTTTGGCACCGATGCTGCGAGCGAAAAAGCGTCAATCAGCCAAATCGAGCCATCGCGTTTTGCGAGCGCTGCACGCATGTAAACTCGGTCGCCGAGTATCAAAAACCTTTATTTTGTGCAAATGCATCGTTTTACATCGTTAAAAATCGTTTGGCACCGATGCCGCGAGCGAAAAAGCGTCAATCAGCCAAATCGAGACATCGCGTTTGGCGAGCGCTGCACGTATGTAAACTCGATCTCCGAATGTCAAAAACGTTAATTTTGTGCAAATGCATCGTTTTGCATCATCAAAACTCGTTTGCCACCGATGCACGAGCAAAAAAGCGTCTAACAGCCAAATCGAGCTATCGCGTTTTGCACGCGTAGCACTCATGTAGACTCGGTCGCCGTGTATCAAAAAACTTGATTTTGTGCAAATCCATCGAATTGCATCGTTAACACTCGTTTGGCACCGAAGCCGCGAGCGAAAATGCGTCAAACAGCTAAATCAAGCCATCGCGTTTTGTGAGCGCTGCACGCATGTAAACTCGATCTCCGAATGTCAAAAACCTTAATTTTGTGCAAATGCATCGTTTTGCATCGTTAGAACTCGTTTGACACCGATGCCGCGAGCGAAAAAGAGTCAAACAGCCAAATCGAGCTATCGCGTTTTGCACGCGTGGCACTCATGTAGACTCGGTCGCCGTGTATCAAAAAACTTGATTTTGTGCAAATCCATCGAATTGCATCGTTAACACTCGTTTGGCACCGAAGCCGCGAGCGAAAATGCGTCAAACAGCTAAATCAAGCCATCGCGTTTTGTGAGCGTTGCACGCATGTAAACTCGGTCGCCGAGTGTCAAAAACCTTGATTTGGTGCAAATCCATCGTTTTGCGTCGTTAACACTCGTTTGGCACCGAAGCCGCGAGCGAAAATGCGTCAAACAGCTGAATCAAGCCATCGCGTTTTGTGAGCGCTGCACGCATGTAAACTCGATCTCCGAATGTCAAAAACCTTAATTTTGTGCAAATGCATCGTTTTGCATCGTTAGAACTCGTTTGACACCGATGTTGCGAGCGAAAAAGAGTCAAACAGCCAAATCGAGCCATCTCGTTTTGCGAGCGCTGCACGCATGTAAACTCGATCTCCGAATGTCAAAAACCTTAATTTTGTTTAAATGCATCGTTTTGCATCGTCAAAACTCGTTTGGCAACGATGCCGCTAGCGAAAATGTGTCAATCAGTCAAATCAAGCTATCGCGTTCTGCGCGCGTGGCACTCATGCAAACTCGGTCGCCGAGAATCAAAAACCTTTATTTTGTGCAAATGCATCGTTTTACATCGTTAAAAATCGTTTAGCACCGATGCCGCGAGCGAAAAAGCGTCAAACAGCCAAATCGAGCCATCGCGTTTTGCGAGCGCTGCACGCATGTAAACTCGATCTCCGAATGTCAAAAACCTTAATTTTGTTTAAATGCATCGTTTTGCATCGTCGAAAATCGTTTGGCAACGATGCCGCTAGCGAAAATGTGTCAATCAGTCAAATCAAGCTATCGCGTTCTGCGCGCGTGGCACTCATGTAGACTCGGTCGCCGAGTATCAAAAACCTTTATTTTGTGCAAATGCATCGTTTTGCATTGTTAAAACTCGTTTGGCACCGATGCTGCGAGCGAAAAAGCGTCAATCAGCCAAATCGAGCCATCGCGTTTTGCGAGCGCTGCACGCATGTAAACTCGGTCGCCGAGTATCAAAAACCTTTATTTTGTGCAAATGCATCGTTTTACATCGTTAAAACTCGTTTGGCACCGATGGCGCGAGCGAAAAAGCCTCAGTCATCCAAATCGAGCCATCGCGTTTTGCGAGCGCTGCACGCATGTAAACTCGGTCGCCGAGTATCAAAAACCTTTATTTTGTGCAAATGCATCGTTTTACATCGTTAAAACTCGTTTGGCACCGATGCTGCGAGCGAAAAAGCGTCAATCAGCCAAATCGAGCCATCGCGTTTTGCGAGCGCTGCACGCATGTAAACTCGGTCGCCGAGTATCAAAAACCTTTATTTTGTGCAAATGCATCGTTTTACATCGTTAAAAATCGTTTGGCACCGATGCCGCGAGCGAAAAAGCGTCAATCAGCCAAATCGAGACATCGCGTTTGGCGAGCGCTGCACGTATGTAAACTCGATCTCCGAATGTCAAAAACGTTAATTTTGTGCAAATGCATCGTTTTGCATCATCAAAACTCGTTTGCCACCGATGCACGAGCAAAAAAGCGTCTAACAGCCAAATCGAGCTATCGCGTTTTGCACGCGTGGCACTCATGTAGACTCGGTCGCCGTGTATCAAAAAACTTGATTTTGTGCAAATCCATCGAATTGCATCGTTAACACTCGTTTGGCACCGAAGCCGCGAGCGAAAATGCGTCAAACAGCTAAATCAAGCCATCGCGTTTTGTGAGCGCTGCACGCATGTAAACTCGATCTCCGAATGTCAAAAACCTTAATTTTGTGCAAATGCATCGTTTTGCATCGTTAGAACTCGTTTGACACCGATGCCGCGAGCGAAAAAGAGTCAAACAGCCAAATCGAGCTATCGCGTTTTGCACGCGTGGCACTCATGTAGACTCGGTCGCCGTGTATCAAAAAACTTGATTTTGTGCAAATCCATCGAATTGCATCGTTAACACTCGTTTGGCACCGAAGCCGCGAGCGAAAATGCGTCAAACAGCTAAATCAAGCCATCGCGTTTTGTGAGCGTTGCACGCATGTAAACTCGGTCGCCGAGTGTCAAAAACCTTGATTTGGTGCAAATCCATCGTTTTGCGTCGTTAACACTCGTTTGGCACCGAAGCCGCGAGCGAAAATGCGTCAAACAGCTGAATCAGGCCATCGCGTTTTGTGAGCGCTGCACGCATGTAAACTCGATCTCCGAATGTAAAAAACCTTAATTTTGTGCAAATGCATCGTTTTGCATCGTTAGAACTCGTTTGACACCGATGTTGCGAGCGAAAAAGAGTCAAACAGCCAAATCGAGCCATCTCGTTTTGCGAGCGCTGCACGCATGTAAACTCGGTCGCAGTATCAAAAACCTTTATTTTGTGCAAATGCATCGTTTTACATCGGTTAAAATCGTTTGGCACCGATGCCGCGAGCGAAAAAGCGTCAATCAGCCAAATCGAGCCATCGCGTTTTGCGAGCGCTGCACGCATGTAAACTCGGTCGCCGAGTATCAAAAACCTTTATTTTGTGCAAATGCATCGTTTTACATCGTTAAAAATCGTTTAGCACCGATGCCGCTAGCGAAAAAGCGTCAAACAGTCAAATCGAGCTATCGCGTTTTGCGAGCGCAGCACGCATGTAAACTCGATCTCCGAATGTAAAAAACCTTAATTTTGTGCAAATGCATCGTTTTGCATCGTTAGAACTCGTTTCACACCGATGCCGCGAGCGAAAAAGAGTCAAACTGCGAAATCGAGCTATCTCGTTTTGCGAGTTCTGCACGCATGTAAACTCGATCTCCGAATGTCAAAAACCTTAATTTTGTTTAAATGCATCGTTTTGCATCGTCAAAACTCGTTTGGCAACGATGCCGCTAGCGAAAATGTGTCAATCAGTAAAATCAAGCTATCGCGTTCTGCGCGCGTGGCACTCATGTAAACTCGGTCGCTGAGTATCAAAAACCTTTATTTTGTGCAAATGCATCGTTTTACATCGTTAAAACTCGTTTGGCACCGATGCCGCGAGCGAAAAAGCGTCAATCAGCCAAATCGAGCCATCGCGTTTTGCGAGCGCTGCACGCATGTAAACTCGGTCGCCGAGTATCAAAAACCTTTATTTTGTGCAAATGCATCGTTTTACATCGTTAAAACTCGTTTGGCACCGATGCCGCGAGCGAAAAAGCCTCAGTCATCCAAATCGAGCCACCGCGTTTTGCGAGCGCTGCACGCATGTAAACTCGGTCGCCGA
>OZ035853.1:12823212-12871201 GCA_964034905.1 Itoplectis maculator | reverse complement strand
GCTATCGCGTTCTGCGCGCGTGGCACTCATGTAAACTCGGTCGCCGAGTATCAAAAACCTTTATTTTGTGCAAATGCATCGTTTTACATCGTTAAAACTCGTTTGGCACCGATGTCGCGAGCGAAAAAGCGTCAATCATCCAAATCGAGCCATCGCGTTTTGCGAGCGCTGCACGCATGTAAACTCGGTCGCCGAGTATCAAAAACCTTTATTTTGTGCAAATGCATCGTTTTACATCGTTAAAACTCGTTTGGCACCGATGCCGCGAGCGAAAAAGCCTCAGTCATCCAAATCGAGCCATCGCGTTTTGCGAGCGCTGCACGCATGTAAACTCGGTTGCCGAGTATCAAAAACCTTTATTTTGTGCAAATGCATCGATTTACATCGTTAAAAATTGTTTAGCACCGATGCCGGGAGCGAAAATGCGTCAAACAGCCAAATCGAGCCATCGCGTTTTGTGAGCGCTGCACGCATGTAAACTCGATCTCCGAATGTCAAAAACCTCAATTTTGTGCAAATGCATCGTTTTGCATCGTTAGAACTCGTTTGACACCGATGCTGCGAGCGAAAAAGAGTCAAACAGCCAAATCGAGCCATCGCGTTTTGTGAGCGCTGCACGCATGTAAACTCGATCTCCGAATGTCAAAAACCTCAATTTTGTGCAAATGCATCGTTTTGCATCGTTAGAACTCGTTTGACACCGATGCTGCGAGCGAAAAAGAGTCAAACAGCCAAATCGAGCCATCTCGTTTTGCGAGCGCTGCACGCATGTAAACTCTGTCGCCGAGTATCAAAAACCTTTATTTTGTGCAAATGCATCGTTTTACATCGTTAAAAATCGTTTGGCACCGATGCCGCGAGCGTAAAAGCGTCAATCAGCCAAATTGAGCCATCGCGTTTTGCGAGCGCTGCACGCATGTAAACTCGGTCGCCGAGTAGCAAAAACCTTTATTTTGTGCAAATGCATCGTTTTACATCGTTAAAACTCGTTTGGCACCGATGCCGCGAGCGAAAAAGCGTCAATCATCCAAATCGAGTCATCACGTTTTGCGAGCGCTGCACGCATGTAAACTCGGTCGCCGAGTATCAAAAACCTTTATTTTGTGCAAATGCATCGTTTTACATCGTTAAAAATCGTT
The DNA here is from genome assembly GCA_964034905.1 of Itoplectis maculator. Classification (NCBI taxonomy): domain Eukaryota; kingdom Metazoa; phylum Arthropoda; class Insecta; order Hymenoptera; family Ichneumonidae; genus Itoplectis; species Itoplectis maculator. The sequence continues at coordinate 12,870,062 of OZ035853.1, read as the reverse complement.
TAGCACCGATGCCGCGAGCGAAAAAGCGTCAAACAGCCAAATCGAGCCATCGCGTTTTGCGAGCGCTGCACGCATGTAAACTCGATCTCCGAATGTCAAAAACCTTAATTTTGTGCAAATGCATCGTTTTGCATCGTTAGAACTCGTTTGACACCAATGCCGCGAGCGAAAAAGAGTCAAACAGGGAAATCGAGCCATCTCGTTTTGCGAGCGCTGCACGCATGTAAACTCGATCTCCGAATGTCAAAAACCTTAATTTTGTTTAAATGCATCGTTTTGCATCGTCAAAACTCGTTTGGCAACGATGCCGCTAGCGTAAATGTGTCAATCAGTCAAATCAAGCTATCGCGTACAGCGCGCGTGGCACTCATGTAAACTCGGTCGCCGAGTATCAAAAACCTTTATTTTGTGCAAATGCATCGTTTTGCATCGTTAAAAATCGTTTAGCACCGATGCCGCGAGCGAAAAAGCGTCAATCAGCCAAATCGAGCCATCGCGTTTTGCGAGCGCTGCACGCATGTAAACTCGGTCGCCGAGTATCAAAAACCTTTATTTTGTGCAAATGCATCGTTTTACATCGTTAAAAATCGTTTGGCACCGATGCCGCGAGCGAAAAAGCGTCAATCAGCCAAATCGAGCCAACGCGTTTGGCGAGCGCTGCACGCATGTAAACTCGATCTCCGAATGTCAAAAACCTTAATTTTGTGCAAATGCCTCGTTTTGCATCGTTAGAACTCGTTTGACACCAATGCCGCGAGCGAAAAAGAGTCAAACAGGGAAATCGAGCCATCTCGTTTTGCGAGCGCTGCACGCATGTAAACTCGATCTCCGAATGTCAAAAACCTTAATTTTGTTTAAATGCATCGTTTTGCATCGTCAAAACTCGTTTGGCAACGATGCCGCTAGCGTAAATGTGTCAATCAGTCAAATCAAGCTATCGCGTACAGCGCGCGTGGCACTCATGTAAACTCGGTCGCCGAGTATCAAAAACCTTTATTTTGTGCAAATGCATCGTTTTGCATCGTTAAAAATCGTTTAGCACCGATGCCGCGAGCGAAAAAGCGTCAATCAGCCAAATCGAGCCATCGCGTTTTGCGAGCGCTGCACGCATGTAAACTCGGTCGCCGAGTATCAAAAACCTTTGTTTTGTGCAAATGCATCGTTTTACATCGTTAAAACTCGTTTGGCACCGATGCCGCGAGCGAAAAAGCGTCAATCATCCAAATCGAGCTATCGCGTTTTGCGAGCGCTGCACGCATATAAACTCGGTCGCCGAGTATCAAAAACCTTTATTTTGTGCAAATGCATCGTTTTACATCGTTAAAAATCGTTTGGCACCGATGCCGCGAGCGAAAAAGCGTCAATCAGCCAAATCGAGCCATCGCGTTTGGCGAGCGCTGCACGTATTTAAACTCGATCTCCGAATGTCAAAAACGTTAATTTTGTGCAAATGCATCGTTTTGCATCGTCAAAATTCGTTTGCCACCGATGCACGAGCAAAAAAGGGTGTAACAGCCAAATCGAGCTATCGCGATTTGCACGCGTGGCACTCATGTCGACTCGGTCGCCGTGTATCAAAAACCTTTATTTTGTGCAAATGCATCGTTTTGCATTGTTAAAACTCGTTTGGCACCGATGCTGCGAGCGAAAAAGCGTCAATCATCCAAATCGAGCCATCGCGTTTTGCACGCGTGGCACTCATGTAGACTCGGTCGCCGTGTATCAAAAACCTTTATTTTGTGCAAATGCATCGTTTTGCATTGTTAAAACTCGTTTGGCACCGATGCTGCGAGCGAAAAAGCGTCAATCAGCCAGATCGAGCCATCGCGTTTTGCGAGCGCTGCACGCATGTAAACTCGGTCGCCGAGTATCAAAAACCTTTATTTTGTGCAAATGCATCGTTTTACATCGTTAAAACTCGTTTGGCACCGATGCCGCGAGCGAAAAAGCGTCAATCATCCAAATCGAGTCATCACGTTTTGCGAGCGCTGCACGCATGTAAACTCGGTCGCCGAGTATCAAAAACCTATATTTTGTGCAAATGCATCGTTTTACATCGTTAAAAATCGTTTAGCACCGATGCCGCGAGCGAAAAAGCGTCAAACAGCCAAATCGAGCCATCGCGTTTTGCGAGCGCTGCACGCATGTAAACTCGATCTCCGAATGTCAAAAACCTTAATTTTGTGCAAATGCATCGTTTTGCATCGTTAGAACTCGTTTGACACCAATGCCGCGAGCGAAAAAGAGTCAAACAGGGAAATCGAGCCATCTCGTTTTGCGAGCGCTGCACGCATGTAAACTCGATCTCCGAATGTCAAAAACCTTAATTTTGTTTAAATGCATCGTTTTGCATCGTCAAAACTCGTTTGGCAACGATGCCGCTAGCGTAAATGTGTCAATCAGTCAAATCAAGCTATCGCGTACAGCGCGCGTGGCACTCATGTAAACTCGGTCGCCGAGTATCAAAAACCTTTATTTTGTGCAAATGCATCGTTTTGAATCGTTAAAAATTGTTTAGCACCGATGCCGCGAGCGAAAAAGCGTCAATCAGCCAAATCGAGCCATCGCGTTTTGCGAGCGCTGCACGCATGTAAACTCGATCTCCGAATGTCAAAAACCTTAATTTTGTTTAAATGCATCGTTTTGCATCGTCAAAACTCGTTTGGCAACGATGCCGCTAGCGTAAATGTGTCAATCAGTCAAATCAAGCTATCGCGGACTGCGCGCGTGGCACTCATGTAAACTCGGTCGCCGAGTATCAAAAACCTTTGTTTTGTGCAAATGCATCGTTTTACATCGTTAAAACTCGTTTGGCACCGATGCCGCGAGCGAAAAAGCGTCAATCATCCAAATCGAGCCATCGCGTTTTGCGAGCGCTGCACGCATGTAAACTCGGTCGCCGAGTATCAAAAACCTTTATTTTGTGCAAATGCATCGTTTTACATCGTTAAAAATCGTTTGGCACCGATGCCGCGAGCGAAAAAGCGTCAATCAGCCAAATCGAGCCATCGCGTTTTGCGAGCGCTGCACGCATGTAAACTCGGTCGCCGAGTATCAAAAACCTTTATTTTGTGCAAATGCATCGTTTTACATCGTTAAAAATCGTTTAGCACCGATGCCGTTAGCGAAAAAGCGTCAAACAGTCAAATCGAGCCATCGCGTTTTGCGAGCGCTGCACGCATGTAAACTCGATCTCCGAATGTAAAAAACCTTAATTTTGTGCAAATGCATCGTTTTGCATCGTTAGAACTCGTTTGACACCAATGCCGCGAGCGAAAAAGAGTCAAACAGGGAAATCGAGCCATCTCGTTTTGCGATCGCTGCACGCATGTAAACTCGATCTCCGAATGTCAAAAACCTTAATTTTGTTTAAATGCATCGTTTTGCATCGTCAAAACTCGTTTGGCAACGATGCCGCTAGCGAAAATGTGTCAATCAGTCAAATCAAGCTATCGCGTTCTGCGCGCGTGGCACTCATGTAAACTCGGTCGCCGAGTATCAAAAACCTTTATTTTGTGCAAATGCATCGTTTTACATCGTTAAAACTCGTTTGCACCGATGCCGCGAGCGAAAAAGCGTCAATCATCCAAATCGAGCCATCGCATTTTGCGAGCGCTGCACGCATGTAAACTCGGTCGCCGAGTATCAAAAACCTTTATTTTGTGCAAATGCATCGTTTTACATCGTTAAAACTCGTTTGGCACCGATGCCGCGAGCGAAAAAGCCTCAGTCATCCAAATCGAGCCATCGCGTTTTGCGAGCGCTGCACGCATGTAAACTCGGTTGCCGAGTATCAAAAACCTTTATTTTGTGCAAATGCATCGATTTACATCGTTAAAAATTGTTCAGCACCGATGCCGGGAGCGAAAATGCGTCAAACAGCCAAATCGAGCCATCGCGTTTTGTGAGCGCTGCACGCATGTAAACTCGATCTCCGAATGTCAAAAACCTCAATTTTGTGCAAATGCATCGTTTTGCATCGTTAGAACTCGTTTGACACCGATGCTGCGAGCGAAAAAGAGTCAAACAGCCAAATCGAGCCATCGCGTTTTGTGAGCGCTGCACGCATGTAAACTCGATCTCCGAATGTCAAAAACCTCAATTTTGTGCAAATGCATCGTTTTGCATCGTTAGAACTCGTTTGACACCGATGCTGCGAGCGAAAAAGAGTCAAACAGCCAAATCGAGCCATCTCGTTTTGCGAGCGCTGCACGCATGTAAACTCTGTCGCCGAGTATCAAAAACCTTTATTTTGTGCAAATGCATCGTTTTACATCGTTAAAAATCGTTTAGCACCGATGCCGCTAGCGAAAAAGCGTCAAACAGTCAAATCGAGCCATCGCGTTTTGCGAGCGCAGCACGCATGTAAACTCGATCTCCGAATGTAAAAAACCTTAATTTTGTGCAAATGCATCGTTTTAAATCGTTAAAAATCGTTTGGCATCGATGCCACGAGCGAAAAAGCGTCAATCAGCCAAATCGAGCCATCGCGTTTTGCGAGCGCTGCACGTATGTAAACTCGATCTCCGAATGTCAAAAACGTTAATTTTCTGCAAATGCATCGTTTTGCACCGTCAAAACTCGTTTGCCACCGACGCACGAGCAAAAAAGCGTCTTACAGCCAAATCGAGCTATCGCGTTTTGCACGCGTGGCACTCATGTAGACTCGGTCGCCGTGTATCTAAAACTCGTTTGGCACCGATGCTGCGAGCGAAAAAGCGTCAATCAGCCAAATCGAGCCATCGCGTTTTGTGAGCGCTGCACGCATGTAAACTCGATCTCCGAATGTCAAAAACCTCAATTTTGTGCAAATGCATCGTTTTGCATCGTTAGAACTCGTTTGACACCGATGCTGCGAGCGAAAAAGAGTCAAACAGCCAAATCGAGCCATCTCGTTTTGCGAGCGCTGCACGCATGTAAACTCGGTCGCAGTATCAAAAACCTTTGTTTTGTGCAAATGCATCGTTTTACATCGTTAAAAATCGTTTGGCACCGATGCCGCGAGCGAAAAAGCGTCAATCAGCCAAATCGAGCCATCGCGTTTTGCGAGCGCTGCACGCATGTAAACTCGGTCGCCGAGTATCAAAAACCTTTATTTTGTGCAAATGCATCGTTTTACATCGTTAAAAATCGTTTGACACCGATGCCGCGAACGAAAAAGCGTCAATCAGCCAAATCGAGCCATCGCGTTTGGCGAGCGCTGCACGTATGTAAACTCGATCTCCGAATGTCAAAAACGTTAATTTTGTGCAAATGCATCGTTTTGCATTGTTAAAACTCGTTTGGCACCGATGCTGCGAGCGAAAAAGCGTCAATCAGCCAGATCGAGCCATCGCGTTTTGCGAGCGCTGCACGCATGTAAACTCGGTCGCCGAGTATCAAAAACCTTTATTTTGTGCAAATGCATCGTTTTACATCGTTAAAACTCGTTTGGCACCGATGCCGCGAGCGAAAAAGCGTCAATCATCCAAATCGAGTCATCACGTTTTGCGAGCGCTGCACGCATGTAAACTCGGTCGCCGAGTATCAAAAACCTTTATTTTGTGCAAATGCATCGTTTTACATCGTTAAAAATCGTTTAGCACCGATGCCGCGAGCGAAAAAGCGTCAAACAGCCAAATCGAGCCATCGCGTTTTGCGAGCGCTGCACGCTTGTAAACTCGATCTCCGAATGTCAAAAACCTTAATTTTGTGCAAATGCATCGTTTTGCATCGTTAGAACTCGTTTGACACCAATGCCGCGAGCGAAAAAGAGTCAAACAGGGAAATCGAGCCATCTCGTTTTGCGAGCGCTGCACGCATGTAAACTCGATCTCCGAATGTCAAAAACCTTAATTTTGTTTAAATGCATCGTTTTGCATCGTCAAAACTCGTTTGGCAACGATGCCGCTAGCGTAAATGTGTCAATCAGTCAAATCAAGCTATCGCGTACAGCGCCCGTGGCACTCATGTAAACTCGGTCGCCGAGTATCAAAAACCTTTATTTTGTGCAAATGCATCGTTTTGCATCGTTAAAAATCGTTTAGCACCGATGCCGCGAGCGAAAAAGCGTCAATCATCCAAATCGAGTCATCACGTTTTGCGAGCGCTGCACGCATGTAAACTCGGTCGCCGAGTATCAAAAACCTTTATTTTGTGCAAATGCATCGTTTTACATCGTTAAAAATCGTTTAGCACCGATGCCGCGAGCGAAAAAGCGTCAAACAGCCAAATCGAGCCATCGCGTTTTGCGAGCGCTGCACGCTTGTAAACTCGATCTCCGAATGTCAAAAACCTTAATTTTGTGCAAATGCATCGTTTTGCATCGTTAGAACTCGTTTGACACCAATGCCGCGAGCGAAAAAGAGTCAAACAGGGAAATCGAGCCATCTCGTTTTGCGAGCGCTGCACGCATGTAAACTCGATCTCCGAATGTCAAAAACCTTAATTTTGTTTAAATGCATCGTTTTGCATCGTCAAAACTCGTTTGGCAACGATGCCGCTAGCGTAAATGTGTCAATCAGTCAAATCAAGCTATCGCGTACAGCGCCCGTGGCACTCATGTAAACTCGGTCGCCGAGTATCAAAAACCTTTATTTTGTGCAAATGCATCGTTTTGCATCGTTAAAAATCGTTTAGCACCGATGCCGCGAGCGAAAAAGCGTCAATCAGCCAAATCGAGCCATCGCGTTTTGCGAGCGCTGCACGCATGTAAACTCGGTCTCCGAATATCAAAAACCTTTATTTTGTGCAAATGCATCGTTTTACATCGTTAAAAATCGTTTAGCACCGATGCCGCGAGCGAAAAAGCGTCAAACAGCCAAATCGAGCCATCGCGTTTTGCGAGCGCTGCACGCATGTAAACTCGATCTCCGAATGTAAAAAACCGTAATTTTGTGCAAATGCATCGTTTTGCATCGTTAGAACTCGTTTCACACCGATCCCGCGAGCGAAAAAGAGTCAAACAGCCAAATCGAGCCATCTCGTTTTGCGAGCGCGGCACGCATGTAAACTCGGTCGCCGACTATCAAAAACCTTTATTTTGTGCAAATGCATCGTTTTACATCGTTAAAAATCGTTTGGCACCGATGCCGCGAGCGAAAAAGCGTCAATCAGCCAAATCGAGCCATCGCGTTTTGCGAGCGCTGCACGCATGTAAACTCGGTCTCCGAGTATCAAAAACTCGGAGACCGAGTAATAAACTTCTAGTATAGAAGTTTATTTTGTGCAAATGCATCGTTTTACATCGTTAAAAATCGTTTAGCACCGATGCCGCGAGCGAAAAAGCGTCAAACAGCCAAATCGAGCCATCGCGTTTTGCGAGCGCTGCACGCATGTAAACTCGATCTCCGAATGTAAAAAACCGTAATTTTGTGCAAATGCATCGTTTTGCATAGTTAGAACTCGTTTCACACCGATCCCGCGAGCGAAAAAGAGTCAAACAGCCAAATCGAGCCATCTCGTTTTGCGAGCGCGGCACGCATGTAAACTCGGTCGCCGAGTATCAAAAACCTTTATTTTGTGCAAATGCATCGTTTTACATCGTTAAAACTCGTTTGGCACCGATGCCGCGAGCGAAAAAGCGTCAATCATCCAAATCGAGCCATCGCGTTTTGCGAGCGCTGCACGCATGTAAACTCGATCTCCGAATGTCAAAAACCTTAATTTTGTGCAAATGCATCGTTTTGCATCGTTAGAACTCGTTTGACACCAATGCCGCGAGCGAAAAAGAGTCAAACAGCGAAATCGAACCATCTCGTTTTGCGAGCGCTGCACGCATGTAAACTCGATCTCCGAATGTCAAAAACCTTAATTTTGTTTAAATGCATCGTTTTGCATCGTCAAAACTCGCTTGGCAACGATGCCGCTAGCGAAAATGTGTCAATCAGTCAAATCAAGCTATCGCGTTCTGCGCGCGTGGCACTCATGTAAACTCGGTCGCCGAGTATCAAAAACCTTTATTTTGTGCAAATGCATCGTTTTACGTCGTTAAAACTCGTTTGGCACCGATGTCGCGAGCGAAAAAGCGTCAATCATCCAAATCGAGCCATCGCGTTTTGCGAGCGCTGCACGCATGTAAACTCGGTCGCCGAGTATCAAAAACCTTTATTTTGTGCAAATGCATCGTTTTACATCGTTAAAACTCGTTTGGCACCGATGCCGCGAGCGAAAAAGCCTCAGTCATCCAAATCGAGCCATCGCGTTTTGCGAGCGCTGCACGCATGTAAACTCGGTTGCCGAGTATCAAAAACCTTTATTTTGTGCAAATGCATCGATTTACATCGTTAAAAATTGTTTAGCACCGATGCCGGGAGCGAAAATGCGTCAAACAGCCAAATCGAGCCATCGCGTTTTGTGAGCGCTGCACGCATGTAAACTCGATCTCCGAATGTCAAAAACCTCAATTTTGTGCAAATGCATCGTTTTGCATCGTTAGAACTCGTTTGACACCGATGCTGCGAGCGAAAAAGAGTCAAACAGCCAAATCGAGCCATCGCGTTTTGTGAGCGCTGCACGCATGTAAACTCGATCTCCGAATGTCAAAAACCTCAATTTTGTGCAAATGCATCGTTTTGCATCGTTAGAACTCGTTTGACACCGATGCTGCGAGCGAAAAAGAGTCAAACAGCCAAATCGAGCCATCTCGTTTTGCGAGCGCTGCACGCATGTAAACTCTGTCGCCGAGTATCAAAAACCTTTATTTTGTGCAAATGCATCGTTTTACATCGTTAAAAATCGTTTGGCACCGATGCCGCGAGCGAAAAAGCGTCAATCAGCCAAATTGAGCCATCGCGTTTTGCGAGCGCTGCACGCATGTAAACTCGGTCGCCGAGTAGCAAAAACCTTTATTTTGTGCAAATGCATCGTTTTACATCGTTAAAACTCGTTTGGCACCGATGCCGCGAGCGAAAAAGCGTCAATCATCGAAATCGAGTCATCACGTTTTGCGAGCGCTGCACGCATGTAAACTCGGTCGCCGAGTATCAAAAACCTTTATTTTGTGCAAATGCATCGTTTTACATCGTTAAAAATCGTTTAGCACCGATGCCGCGAGCGAAAAAGCGTCAAACAGCCAAATCGAGCCATCGCGTTTTGCGAGCGCTGCACGCATGTAAACTCGATCTCCGAATGTCAAAAACCTTTATTTTGTGCAAATGCATCGTTTTGCATCGTTAAAAATCGTTTAGCACCGATGCCGCGAGCGAAAAAGCGTCAATCAGCCAAATCGAGCCATCGCGTTTTGCGAGCGCTGCACGCATGTAAACTCGGTCTCCGAATATCAAAAACCTTTATTTTGTGCAAATGCATCGTTTTACATCGTTAAAAATCGTTTAGCACCGATGCCGCGAGCGAAAAAGCGTCAAACAGCCAAATCGAGCCATCGCGTTTTGCGAGCGCTGCACGCATGTAAACTCGATCTCCGAATGTAAAAAACCGTAATTTTGTGCAAATGCATCGTTTTGCATCGTTAGAACTCGTTTCACACCGATCCCGCGAGCGAAAAAGAGTCAAACAGCCAAATCGAGCCATCTCGTTTTGCGAGCGCGGCACGCATGTAAACTCGGTCGCCGACTATCAAAAACCTTTATTTTGTGCAAATGCATCGTTTTACATCGTTAAAAATCGTTTGGCACCGATGCCGCGAGCGAAAAAGCGTCAATCAGCCAAATCGAGCCATCGCGTTTTGCGAGCGCTGCACGCATGTAAACTCGGTCTCCGAGTATCAAAAACTCGGAGACCGAGTAATAAACTTCTAGTATAGAAGTTTATTTTGTGCAAATGCATCGTTTTACATCGTTAAAAATCGTTTAGCACCGATGCCGCGAGCGAAAAAGCGTCAAACAGCCAAATCGAGCCATCGCGTTTTGCGAGCGCTGCACGCATGTAAACTCGATCTCCGAATGTAAAAAACCGTAATTTTGTGCAAATGCATCGTTTTGCATAGTTAGAACTCGTTTCACACCGATCCCGCGAGCGAAAAAGAGTCAAACAGCCAAATCGAGCCATCTCGTTTTGCGAGCGCGGCACGCATGTAAACTCGGTCGCCGAGTATCAAAAACCTTTATTTTGTGCAAATGCATCGTTTTACATCGTTAAAACTCGTTTGGCACCGATGCCGCGAGCGAAAAAGCGTCAATCATCCAAATCGAGCCATCGCGTTTTGCGAGCGCTGCACGCATGTAAACTCGATCTCCGAATGTCAAAAACCTTAATTTTGTGCAAATGCATCGTTTTGCATCGTTAGAACTCGTTTGACACCAATGCCGCGAGCGAAAAAGAGTCAAACAGCGAAATCGAACCATCTCGTTTTGCGAGGGCTGCACGCATGTAAACTCGATCTCCGAATGTCAAAAACCTTAATTTTGTTTAAATGCATCGTTTTGCATCGTCAAAACTCGCTTGGCAACGATGCCGCTAGCGAAAATGTGTCAATCAGTCAAATCAAGCTATCGCGTTCTGCGCGCGTGGCACTCATGTAAACTCGGTCGCCGAGTATCAAAAACCTTTATTTTGTGCAAATGCATCGTTTTACATCGTTAAAACTCGTTTGGCACCGATGTCGCGAGCGAAAAAGCGTCAATCATCCAAATCGAGCCATCGCGTTTTGCGAGCGCTGCACGCATGTAAACTCGGTCGCCGAGTATCAAAAACCTTTATTTTGTGCAAATGCATCGTTTTACATCGTTAAAACTCGTTTGGCACCGATGCCGCGAGCGAAAAAGCCTCAGTCATCCAAATCGAGCCATCGCGTTTTGCGAGCGCTGCACGCATGTAAACTCGGTTGCCGAGTATCAAAAACCTTTATTTTGTGCAAATGCATCGATTTACATCGTTAAAAATTGTTTAGCACCGATGCCGGGAGCGAAAATGCGTCAAACAGCCAAATCGAGCCATCGCGTTTTGTGAGCGCTGCACGCATGTAAACTCGATCTCCGAATGTCAAAAACCTCAATTTTGTGCAAATGCATCGTTTTGCATCGTTAGAACTCGTTTGACACCGATGCTGCGAGCGAAAAAGAGTCAAACAGCCAAATCGAGCCATCGCGTTTTGTGAGCGCTGCACGCATGTAAACTCGATCTCCGAATGTCAAAAACCTCAATTTTGTGCAAATGCATCGTTTTGCATCGTTAGAACTCGTTTGACACCGATGCTGCGAGCGAAAAAGAGTCAAACAGCCAAATCGAGCCATCTCGTTTTGCGAGCGCTGCACGCATGTAAACTCTGTCGCCGAGTATCAAAAACCTTTATTTTGTGCAAATGCATCGTTTTACATCGTTAAAAATCGTTTGGCACCGATGCCGCGAGCGTAAAAGCGTCAATCAGCCAAATTGAGCCATCGCGTTTTGCGAGCGCTGCACGCATGTAAACTCGGTCGCCGAGTAGCAAAAACCTTTATTTTGTGCAAATGCATCGTTTTACATCGTTAAAACTCGTTTGGCACCGATGCCGCGAGCGAAAAAGCGTCAATCATCCAAATCGAGTCATCACGTTTTGCGAGCGCTGCACGCATGTAAACTCGGTCGCCGAGTATCAAAAACCTTTATTTTGTGCAAATGCATCGTTTTACATCGTTAAAAATCGTTTAGCACCGATGCCGCGAGCGAAAAAGCGTCAAACAGCCAAATCGAGCCATCGCGTTTTGCGAGCGCTGCACGCATGTAAACTCGATCTCCGAATGTCAAAAACCTTAATTTTGTGCAAATGCATCGTTTTGCATCGTTAGAACTCGTTTGACACCAATGCCGCGAGCGAAAAAGAGTCAAACAGGGAAATCGAGCCATCTCGTTTTGCGAGCGCTGCACGCATGTAAACTCGATCTCCGAATGTCAAAAACCTTAATTTTGTTTAAATGCATCGTTTTGCATCGTCAAAACTCGTTTGGCAACGATGCCGCTAGCGTAAATGTGTCAATCAGTCAAATCAAGCTATCGCGTACAGCGCGCGTGGCACTCATGTAAACTCGGTCGCCGAGTATCAAAAACCTTTATTTTGTGCAAATGCATCGTTTTGCATCGTTAAAAATCGTTTAGCACCGATGCCGCGAGCGAAAAAGCGTCAATCAGCCAAATCGAGCCATCGCGTTTTGCGAGCGCTGCACGCATGTAAACTCGGTCGCCGAGTATCAAAAACCTTTATTTTGTGCAAATGCATCGTTTTACATCGTTAAAAATCGTTTGGCACCGATGCCGCGAGCGAAAAAGCGTCAATCAGCCAAATCGAGCCAACGCGTTTGGCGAGCGCTGCACGCATGTAAACTCGATCTCCGAATGTCAAAAACCTTAATTTTGTGCAAATGCCTCGTTTTGCATCGTTAGAACTCGTTTGACACCAATGCCGCGAGCGAAAAAGAGTCAAACAGGGAAATCGAGCCATCTCGTTTTGCGAGCGCTGCACGCATGTAAACTCGATCTCCGAATGTCAAAAACCTTAATTTTGTTTAAATGCATCGTTTTGCATCGTCAAAACTCGTTTGGCAACGATGCCGCTAGCGTAAATGTGTCAATCAGTCAAATCAAGCTATCGCGTACAGCGCGCGTGGCACTCATGTAAACTCGGTCGCCGAGTATCAAAAACCTTTATTTTGTGCAAATGCATCGTTTTGCATCGTTAAAAATCGTTTAGCACCGATGCCGCGAGCGAAAAAGCGTCAATCAGCCAAATCGAGCCATCGCGTTTTGCGAGCGCTGCACGCATGTAAACTCGGTCGCCGAGTATCAAAAACCTTTGTTTTGTGCAAATGCATCGTTTTACATCGTTAAAACTCGTTTGGCACCGATGCCGCGAGCGAAAAAGCGTCAATCATCCAAATCGAGCTATCGCGTTTTGCGAGCGCTGCACGCATATAAACTCGGTCGCCGAGTATCAAAAACCTTTATTTTGTGCAAATGCATCGTTTTACATCGTTAAAAATCGTTTGGCACCGATGCCGCGAGCGAAAAAGCGTCAATCAGCCAAATCGAGCCATCGCGTTTGGCGAGCGCTGCACGTATTTAAACTCGATCTCCGAATGTCAAAAACGTTAATTTTGTGCAAATGCATCGTTTTGCATCGTCAAAATTCGTTTGCCACCGATGCACGAGCAAAAAAGGGTGTAACAGCCAAATCGAGCTATCGCGATTTGCACGCGTGGCACTCATGTCGACTCGGTCGCCGTGTATCAAAAACCTTTATTTTGTGCAAATGCATCGTTTTGCATTGTTAAAACTCGTTTGGCACCGATGCTGCGAGCGAAAAAGCGTCAATCATCCAAATCGAGCCATCGCGTTTTGCACGCGTGGCACTCATGTAGACTCGGTCGCCGTGTATCAAAAACCTTTATTTTGTGCAAATGCATCGTTTTGCATTGTTAAAACTCGTTTGGCACCGATGCTGCGAGCGAAAAAGCGTCAATCAGCCAGATCGAGCCATCGCGTTTTGCGAGCGCTGCACGCATGTAAACTCGGTCGCCGAGTATCAAAAACCTTTATTTTGTGCAAATGCATCGTTTTACATCGTTAAAACTCGTTTGGCACCGATGCCGCGAGCGAAAAAGCGTCAATCATCCAAATCGAGTCATCACGTTTTGCGAGCGCTGCACGCATGTAAACTCGGTCGCCGAGTATCAAAAACCTATATTTTGTGCAAATGCATCGTTTTACATCGTTAAAAATCGTTTAGCACCGATGCCGCGAGCGAAAAAGCGTCAAACAGCCAAATCGAGCCATCGCGTTTTGCGAGCGCTGCACGCATGTAAACTCGATCTCCGAATGTCAAAAACCTTAATTTTGTGCAAATGCATCGTTTTGCATCGTTAGAACTCGTTTGACACCAATGCCGCGAGCGAAAAAGAGTCAAACAGGGAAATCGAGCCATCTCGTTTTGCGAGCGCTGCACGCATGTAAACTCGATCTCCGAATGTCAAAAACCTTAATTTTGTTTAAATGCATCGTTTTGCATCGTCAAAACTCGTTTGGCAACGATGCCGCTAGCGTAAATGTGTCAATCAGTCAAATCAAGCTATCGCGTACAGCGCGCGTGGCACTCATGTAAACTCGGTCGCCGAGTATCAAAAACCTTTATTTTGTGCAAATGCATCGTTTTGAATCGTTAAAAATTGTTTAGCACCGATGCCGCGAGCGAAAAAGCGTCAATCAGCCAAATCGAGCCATCGCGTTTTGCGAGCGCTGCACGCATGTAAACTCGATCTCCGAATGTCAAAAACCTTAATTTTGTTTAAATGCATCGTTTTGCATCGTCAAAACTCGTTTGGCAACGATGCCGCTAGCGTAAATGTGTCAATCAGTCAAATCAAGCTATCGCGGACTGCGCGCGTGGCACTCATGTAAACTCGGTCGCCGAGTATCAAAAACCTTTGTTTTGTGCAAATGCATCGTTTTACATCGTTAAAACTCGTTTGGCACCGATGCCGCGAGCGAAAAAGCGTCAATCATCCAAATCGAGCCATCGCGTTTTGCGAGCGCTGCACGCATGTAAACTCGGTCGCCGAGTATCAAAAACCTTTATTTTGTGCAAATGCATCGTTTTACATCGTTAAAAATCGTTTGGCACCGATGCCGCGAGCGAAAAAGCGTCAATCAGCCAAATCGAGCCATCGCGTTTTGCGAGCGCTGCACGCATGTAAACTCGGTCGCCGAGTATCAAAAACCTTTATTTTGTGCAAATGCATCGTTTTACATCGTTAAAAATCGTTTAGCACCGATGCCGTTAGCGAAAAAGCGTCAAACAGTCAAATCGAGCCATCGCGTTTTGCGAGCGCTGCACGCATGTAAACTCGATCTCCGAATGTAAAAAACCTTAATTTTGTGCAAATGCATCGTTTTGCATCGTTAGAACTCGTTTGACACCAATGCCGCGAGCGAAAAAGAGTCAAACAGGGAAATCGAGCCATCTCGTTTTGCGATCGCTGCACGCATGTAAACTCGATCTCCGAATGTCAAAAACCTTAATTTTGTTTAAATGCATCGTTTTGCATCGTCAAAACTCGTTTGGCAACGATGCCGCTAGCGAAAATGTGTCAATCAGTCAAATCAAGCTATCGCGTTCTGCGCGCGTGGCACTCATGTAAACTCGGTCGCCGAGTATCAAAAACCTTTATTTTGTGCAAATGCATCGTTTTACATCGTTAAAACTCGTTTGGCACCGATCCCGCGAGCGAAAAAGCGTCAATCATCCAAATCGAGCCATCGCGTTTTGCGAGCGCTGCACGCATGTAAACTCGGTCGCCGAGTATCAAAAACCTTTATTTTGTGCAAATGCATCGTTTTACATCGTTAAAAATCGTTTGGCACCGATGCCGCAAGCGAAAAAGCGTCAATCAGCCAAATCGAGCCATCGCGTTTTGTGAGCGTTGCACGCATGTAAACTCGGTCACCGAGTGTCATAAACCTTGATTTTGTGCAAGTCCATCGTTTTGCATTGTTGAAACTCTATTGGAACCGATGCCGTCAGTGAAAAAGCGTCAATCAGCCAAATCAAGAAATCGCGGTTTGTGAGTGTTGCACGCATGTAAACTCGGTCACCAAGTGACAAAAACCTTTATTTTGTGAAAGTAAATCGTTTTGCATCGTTAAAACTCGTTTGGCAACGATGCCGCTAGCGAAAATGTGTCAATCAGCCAAATCAAGCTATCGCGTTCTGCGCGCGTGGCACTCATGTAGACTCGGTCGCTGAGTATCAAAAACCTTTATTTTGTGCAAATGCATCGTTTTGCATTGTTAAAACTCGTTTGGCACCGATGCTGCGAGCGAAAAAGCGTCAATCAGCCAAATCGAGCCATCGCGTTTTGCGAGCGCTGCACGCATGTAAACTCGGTCGCCGAGTATCAAAAACCTTTATTTTGTGCAAATGCATCGTTTTACATCGTTAAAACTCGTTTGGCACCGATGCCGCGAGCGAAAAAGCCTCAGTCATCCAAATCGAGCCATCGCGTTTTGCGAGCGCTGCACGCATGTAAACTCGGTTGCCGAGTATCAAAAACCTTTATTTTGTGCAAATGCATCGATTTACATCGTTAAAAATTGTTTAGCACCGATGCCGGGAGCGAAAATGCGTCAAACAGCCAAATCGAGCCATCGCGTTTTGTGAGCGCTGCACGCATGTAAACTCGGTCGCCGAGTATCAAAAACCTTTATTTTGAGCAAATGCAACGTTTTACATCGTTAAAACTCGTTTGGCACCGATGCCGCGAGCGAAAAAGCGTCAATCATCCAAATCGAGCCATCGCGTTTTGCGAGCGCTGCACGCATGTAAACTCGGTCGCCGAGTATCAAAAACCTTTATTTTGTGCAAATGCATCGTTTTACATCGTTAAAAATCGTTTAGCACCGATGCCGTTAGCGAAAAAGCGTCAAACAGTCAAATCGAGCCATCGCGTTTTGCGAGCGCTGCACGTATGTAAACTCGATCTCCGAATGTAAAAAACCTTAATTTTGTGCAAATGCATCGTTTTGCATCGTTAGAACTCGTTTGACACCGATGCTGCGAGCGATAAAGAGTCAAACAGCCAAATCGAGCCATCTCGTTTTGCGAGCGCTGCACGCATGTAAACTCGGTGGCAGTATCAAAAACCTTTGTTTTGTGCAAATGCATCGTTTTACATCGTTAAAACTCGTTTGGCACCGATGCCGCGAGCGAAAAAGCGTCAATCATCCAAATCGAGTCATCACGTTTTGCGAGCGCTGCACGCATGTAAACTCGATCTCCGAATGTCAAAAACCTTTATTTTGTGCAAATGCATCGTTTTGCATTGTTAAAACTCGTTTGGCACCGATGCTGCGAGCGAAAAAGCGTCAATCAGCCAAATCGAGCCATCGCGTTTTGCGAGCGCTGCACGCATGTAAACTCGGTCGCCGAGTATCAAAAACCTTTATTTTGTGCAAATGCATCGTTTTACATCGTTAAAACTCGTTTGGCACCGATGCCGCGAGCGAAAAAGCCTCAGTCATCCAAATCGAGCCATCGCGTTTTGCGAGCGCTGCACGCATGTAAACTCGGTTGCCGAGTATCAAAAACCTTTATTTTGTGCAAATGCATCGATTTACATCGTTAAAAATTGTTTAGCACCGATGCCGGGAGCGAAAATGCGTCAAACAGCCAAATCGAGCCATCGCGTTTTGTGAGCGCTGCACGCATGTAAACTCGATCTCCGAATGTCAAAAACCTCAATTTTGTGCAAATGCATCGTTTTGCATCGTTAGAACTCGTTTGACACCGATGCTGCGAGCGAAAAAGAGTCAAACAGCCAAATCGAGCCATCTCGTTTTGCGAGCGCTGCACGCATGTAAACTCGGTCGCAGTATCAAAAACCTTTGTTTTGTGCAAATGCATCGTTTTACATCGTTAAAAATCGTTTGGCACCGATGCCGCGAGCGAAAAATCGTCAATCAGCCAAATCGAGCCATCGCGTTTTGCGAGCGCTGCACGCATGTAAACTCGGTCGCCGAGTATCAAAAACCTTTGTTTTGTGCAAATGCATCGTTTTACATCGGTTAAAATCGTTTGGCACCGATGCTGCGAGCGAAAATGAGTCAAACAGCGAAATCGAGGCATCTCGTTTTGCGAGCGCCGCACGCATGTAAACTCGATCTCCGAATGTCAAAAACCTTTATTTTGTGCAAATGCATCGTTTTGCATTGTTAAAACTCGTTTGGCACCGATGCTGCGAGCGAAAAAGCGTCAATCAGCCAAATCGAGCCATCGCGTTTTGCGAGCGCTGCACGCATGTAAACTCGGTCGCCGAGTATCAAAAACCTTTGTTTTGTGCAAATGCATCGTTTTACATCGTTAAAACTCGTTTGGCAATCATCCAAATCGAGCCATCGCGTTTTGCGAGCGCTGCACGCATGTAAACTCGGTCGCCGAGTATCAAAAACCTTTATTTTGTGCAAATGCATCGTTTTACATCGTTAAAAATCGTTTAGCACCGATGCCGTTAGCGAAAAAGCGTCAAACAGTCAAATCGAGCCATCGCGTTTTGCGAGCGCTGCACGTATGTAAACTCGATCTCCGAATGTAAAAAACCTTAATTTTGTGCAAATGCATCGTTTTGCATCGTTAGAACTCGTTTGACACCGATGCTGCGAGCGATAAAGAGTCAAACAGCCAAATCGAGCCATCTCGTTTTGCGAGCGCTGCACGCATGTAAACTCGGTGGCAGTATCAAAAACCTTTGTTTTGTGCAAATGCATCGTTTTACATCGTTAAAACTCGTTTGGCACCGATGCCGCGAGCGAAAAAGCGTCAATCATCCAAATCGAGTCATCACGTTTTGCGAGCGCTGCACGCATGTAAACTCGATCTCCGAATGTCAAAAACCTTTATTTTGTGCAAATGCATCGTTTTGCATTGTTAAAACTCGTTTGGCACCGATGCTGCGAGCGAAAAAGCGTCAATCAGCCAAATCGAGCCATCGCGTTTTGCGAGCGCTGCACGCATGTAAACTCGGTCGCCGAGTATCAAAAACCTTTATTTTGTGCAAATGCATCGTTTTACATCGTTAAAACTCGTTTGGCACCGATGCCGCGAGCGAAAAAGCCTCAGTCATCCAAATCGAGCCATCGCGTTTTGCGAGCGCTGCACGCATGTAAACTCGGTTGCCGAGTATCAAAAACCTTTATTTTGTGCAAATGCATCGATTTACATCGTTAAAAATTGTTTAGCACCGATGCCGGGAGCGAAAATGCGTCAAACAGCCAAATCGAGCCATCGCGTTTTGTGAGCGCTGCACGCATGTAAACTCGATCTCCGAATGTCAAAAACCTCAATTTTGTGCAAATGCATCGTTTTGCATCGTTAGAACTCGTTTGACACCGATGCTGCGAGCGAAAAAGAGTCAAACAGCCAAATCGAGCCATCTCGTTTTGCGAGCGCTGCACGCATGTAAACTCGGTCGCAGTATCAAAAACCTTTGTTTTGTGCAAATGCATCGTTTTACATCGTTAAAAATCGTTTGGCACCGATGCCGCGAGCGAAAAATCGTCAATCAGCCAAATCGAGCCATCGCGTTTTGCGAGCGCTGCACGCATGTAAACTCGGTCGCCGAGTATCAAAAACCTTTGTTTTGTGCAAATGCATCGTTTTACATCGGTTAAAATCGTTTGGCACCGATGCTGCGAGCGAAAATGAGTCAAACAGCGAAATCGAGGCATCTCGTTTTGCGAGCGCCGCACGCATGTAAACTCGATCTCCGAATGTCAAAAACCTTTATTTTGTGCAAATGCATCGTTTTGCATTGTTAAAACTCGTTTGGCACCGATGCTGCGAGCGAAAAAGCGTCAATCAGCCAAATCGAGCCATCGCGTTTTGCGAGCGCTGCACGCATGTAAACTCGGTCGCCGAGTATCAAAAACCTTTGTTTTGTGCAAATGCATCGTTTTACATCGTTAAAACTCGTTTGGCACCGATGCCGCGAGCGAAAAAGCGTCAATCATCCAAATCGAGCCATCGCGTTTTGCGAGCGCTGCACGCATGTAAACTCGGTCGCCGAGTATCAAAAACCTTTATTTTGTGCAAATGCATCGTCTTACATCGTTAAAAATCGTTTAGCACCGATGCGGCGAGCGAAAAAGCGTAAAACAGCCAAATCGAGCCATCGCGTTTTGCGAGCGCTGCACGCATGTAAACTCGATCTCCGAATGTAAAAAACCGTAATTTTGTGCAAATGCATCGTTTTGCATCGTTAGAACTCGTTTCACACCGATCCCGCGAGCGAAAAAGAGTCAAACAGCCAAATCGAGCCATCTCGTTTTGCGAGCGCGGCACGCATGTAAACTCGGTCGCCGAGTATCAAAACCTTTATTTTGTGCAAATGCATCGTTTTACATCGTTAAGGGCATGTGAAACACGCCAGAACGACGCGACGCGGCCCTGCTCCCGCGGTAAGGCAGGTTACCGAGTCGGTAACTCTGCCGCTTGCCGCTAGGTGTCGCCCAACGCAACTTCTTAATTAAAAATATGACGCTCATTGGCGTCGCCACAAGGGGGCACATCTGAAATCGCACAGGATCACGTACTCGGCGATTCAATTTTACGAATGCTGCTCTGCGATCTCGAGAACTTTAAGTTCCCGTTGCAGCATTCGTAAATTAGAATTGTCGCGCAAGAACTCATAGGATCGGCAATTTTTTAAACGCGCAAGAGCATGCTGGCTCGGCGATTTTTTATTGCGCAAGATCCAGGCTCGGCGATTTCGAAACCGCGCAAGAGCCTCAGGCTCGGCAATTTTGAAACCGCACAAGAGCCTCAGGCTCAGCAATTCGATTTCAATTTACGTACAAATGCTGCTTCAAGAATTTCAAGTTCTCGAAGCAGAATTCGTACATTGAACGTATAACCCGCAACAGCTCTTGGGCTCCGAGACTTATAAATCGCGCAAGTAGTGAGCTCGACGATTTTTCAATCACACAAGAGCTGTGGGCTTGACGATTTTTTTATCGTACAAGAGTCGCAGGCTCGGCGACTTATGAATCGCACAAGAGCGACAAGCTCGACGGTTTCAAAATCGCGCCAGAGCGCGCAGGCTCGGCGATTTCGAAATCGTGTAAGAGCCGCGGGCTCGGCGATTTCGAAATCGTGTAAGAGCCGCGGGCTCGGCGATTTTTTATTCGCACAAGAGCTGCAGGCTTGGCGATGCGATTTCAGTTTAAAAATGCTGCTTCGAGAACTTGAAGTTCTCGAAG
Source organism: Itoplectis maculator (assembly GCA_964034905.1). Lineage (NCBI taxonomy): Eukaryota > Metazoa > Arthropoda > Insecta > Hymenoptera > Ichneumonidae > Itoplectis > Itoplectis maculator. Next base: position 12,849,404 of record OZ035853.1, on the reverse strand, counting down.
CAGCATTCGTATAAATATGTCGCGCGAGAGCTGTGGACTCGGCGATTTTTTTATCGCAAAAGAGTCGCATGCTCGGCGACTTATGAATCGCATAAGAGCGACAAGTTCGACGATTTCTAAATCGCGCCAGAGCGCGCAGGCTCGGCGATTTCGAAATCGTGCAAGAGCCGCTGGCTCGGCGATTTATTATACGCACAAGAGCTGCGGGCTCGGCGATGCGACTTCAGTTAAAAAATGCTGCTTCGAGAACTTGAAGTTCTCGAAGCAGCATTCGTATAAATATATCACTCAAGAGCCGTGGGCTCGGCGATTTTTTTATCGCGCAAGAGCCGTGGGCTCGGCGATGCGATTTCAGTCCACAAATGCTGCTTCGAGAACTTCAAGTTCTCGAGAACTTGAAGTTCTCGAAGCAGCATTTGTGGATTGAATATTTATCGTTCAAGAGCCGCGGGCTCGGCGAACAAAATCGCACAAGAGCCGCGTGCTCGGCGATTTTTTAATCGCACAAGAGCCGCGGGCTCGGCGATTTTTTAATCGCACAAGAGCCGCGGGCTCGGCGATTTTTTAATCGCACAAGAGCCGCGGGCTCGGCGATTTTTTAATCGCACAAGAGCCGCGGGCTCGGCGATTTTTTAATCGCACAAGAGCCGCGGGCTCGGCGATTTTTTAATCGCACAAGAGCCGCGGCTCGGCGATTTTGACAAATATAAAAAACTAAAAACAAAATTGCCGCTGCTGTTGTTGTCTCTGCTGCTGCTGCTGCTGCTGCTGTCTCTACTGCTGCTGTCGCCGCTGCCACCGCCGCCGCTGTTGCTGCTGCTGCTGCTGCTGCTGTCACCGCCGCCGCTGCGGCTGCCTCTGCTCCTGCTGCTGCTGTCGCTACCGCCGCCACCGCCGCTGCTGTCTGTTGCCGCAGTCATCGCCGCCTCCGCTGCTCCTCATCGGCAGGTCACCTGCTAATAAAAAAAATTGTTAATAAAATATAAAAAATATGTCGCGCAAGAGCTTTTTGTCTCGGCGACTTACAATTCGCTCAAGAGCCGCGGGCTCGGCGATTCGTTTTGTCTACAAATGCTGCTTCGAGAACTTCAAGTTCTCGAGAACCTGAAGTTCTCGAAGCAGCATTTGTAGATACCAAATTTATCGCTCAAGAGCCGCGGGCTCGGCGACAAAAATCGCACAAGAGCCGCGGGCTCGGCGATTTTTTAATCGCACAAGAGCCGCGGCTCGGCGATGTGATTTCAATCTACAAATGCTGCTTCGAGAACTTCAAGTTCTCGAGAACTTGAAGTTCTCGAAGCAGCATTTGTAGATACCAAATTTATCGCTCAAGAGCCGCGGGCTCGGCGATTTAAACAAATAAAAAAATAAAAACAATATTGCCGCTGCTGCTGTCGTCTCTGCTGCTGCTGCTGCTGCTGCTGCTGCTGCTGCTGCTGCCGCTGCCACCGCCGCCGCTGCGGCTGCCTCTGCTTCTGCTGCTGCTGTCGCTACCGCCGCCACCGCCGCTGCTGTCTGCTGCCGCTGTCATCGCCGCCTCCGCTGCTCCTCATCGGCAGGTCACCTGCTAATAAAAAAAATGGTTAATAAAATATAAATAATATGTCGCGCAAGAGCTTTTTGTCTCGGCGACTTACAATTCGCTCAAGAGCCGCGGGCTCGGCGATTCGTTTTGTCTACAAATGCTGCTTCGAGAACTTCAAGTTCTCGAGAACCTGAAGTTCTCGAAGCAGCATTTGTAGATACCAAATTTATCGCTCAAGAGCCGCGGGCTCGGCGACAAAAATCGCACAAGAGCCGCGGGCTCGGCGATTTTTTAATCGCACAAGAGCCGCGGCTCGGCGATTTGATTTCAATCTACAAATGCTGCTTCGAGAACTTCAAGTTCTCGAGAACTTGAAGTTCTCGAAGCAGCATTTGTAGATACCAAATATATCGCTCAAGAGCCGCGGGCTCGGCGATTTAAACAAATAAAAAAATAAAAACAATATTGCCGCTGCTGCTGTCGTCTCTGCTGCTGCTGCTGCTGCTGCTGCTGCCGCTGCTGCTGCTGCTGCTGCTGCTGCTGCTGCTGCTGGTGCCGCCGCTGCCACCGCTTCTTCTGCTGCTGTCGTCGCCGCCGCTGCTGCTCCTCCTCATCGGCAGGCCCTGTAGAAAAAAAAATTAATAACATTAAAAATATGTCGCACAAGAGCTGTTCGCCTCGGCGACTTTTAAATCGCGCAGGAGCCGCGGGCTCGGCGATTCGTTTTGTCTACAAATGCTGCTTCGAGAACTTCAAGTTCTCGAGAACCTGAAGTTCTCGAAGCAGCATTTGTAGATACCAAATATATCGCTCAAGAGCCGCGGGCTCGGCGATTTTAATTAAAAAATAATTAAAACTTACCACTGCTGCTGTTGCCCCTGGTGCTGCTTCTGCTGTTGCTGCTGCTGGCCTCGCCGCCACCGCTGCTGCTGGTGCCGCCGCTGCCACCGCTTCTTCTGCTGCTGTCGTCGCCGCCGCTGCTGCTCCTCCTCTTCGGCAGGCCCTGTAGAAAAAAAAATTATTAACATTAAAAATATGTCGCACAAGAGCTGTTCGCCTCGGCGACTTTTAAATCGCGCAGGAGCCGCGGGCTCGGCGATTCGTTTTGTCTACAAATGCTGCTTCGAGAACTTCAAGTTCTCGAGAACCTGAAGTTCTCGAAGCAGCACTTGTAGATACCAAATTTATCGCTCAAGAGCCGCGGGCTCGGCGATTTTAATTAAAAAATAATTAAAACTTACCACTGCTGCTGTTGCCCCTGGTGCTGCTTCTGCTGTTGCTGCTGCTGGCCTCGCCGCCACCGCTGCTGCTGGTGCCGCCGCTGCCACCGCTTCTTCTGCTGCTGTCGTCGCCGCCGCTGCTGCTCCTCCTCTTCGGCAGGCCCTGTAGAAAAAAAAATTATTAACATTAAAAATATGTCGCACAAGAGCTGTTCGCCTCGGCGAATTTTAAATCGCGCAGGAGCCGCGGGCTCGGCGATTCGTTTTGCTGCTTCGAGAACTTGAAGTTCTCGAAGCAGCATTTGTAGATACCAAACATATCGCTCAAGAGCCGCGGGCTCGGCGATATTTTTATCGCGCAGGAGCCGCGGGCTCGGCGATTTGATTAAAAAAAAAAAATATATATATATATATTAATAAATATATATATATAAATAAATAAATACTCACTGATTACTGCTGCTATTTCTGCTGCTGCTGCTGCTGCTGCTGCTGCTGCTGCTGTTCCCGCGACGATTCTCGCTGCTCTTGACGAATTTCTTCATCCGTCCTTGTCGTCGTCCGTGTTTTTGTCCCAAGCTGTAACATCCGACTGGCCATCTACTGGCAGATCACCTATGTACGTGATAAAAAAAATTACATAAAATAAAAGAAAATAAAATAAAATGAAATAAATAAACAAATAAATACTTACGTCAACCGCTGCTACTGCTGCTGCTGCTTTTCCTGTTGTCCTCGTTCCTGTTGTTCTCGATTCGCTGCTGCAATGCGCTGAAAAATAAATATATCAACATAATTATATCAACAGAAATTTGCACCGAGTGAGAATATTTCAGCCGATCCAAAATCTTTAACGAGTTAAACTGTTCTCAATAGTTGAAGATATTGGATCGGCTGACATATCTTCACTCGGTGCAAATATGTGATGATAACGCTGCCTCCCGCACCAGTTTGAATTTCCTCACCGAGTAAAAATATGTCAGATGATTGGGTATCCTCACCGAGTTAAACTTTTTTCACTCGGTGAGGATACTGAACCAGCTGACATATTCTCACTCGGTGACAATTACTCGGTGAGGACATTGGAACTGGTGCGGAGGGCAGCGTTGGTTATATCAACACATATTTGCACCGAGTGAGAATATTTGAGCCGATCCAATATTTTCACTGAGTCAGAACAGTTTCACTCGTTCAAGATATTGGATCGACTGAAATATTCTCACTTGGTGCAAATATCCCACTAGTATGTGTTGATATAACAGACACTGCCCCCGTACCAGTTTCAATGTCCTCACCGAGTGAGAGCAGCTTCACTCGGTGAGGATACTTTGTCATCTGACATATTCTCACTGCCGAACCGGTGCGGAGGGCAGCGTTATCAACACATGTTTGCACCAAGTGAGGATATGTCAGCCGATCTAATATTTTCACTGATTGCGCACAGTTTCACTCGTTGAAGATATCGGATCAATCTTACTCAAGTTTTCACTTTCACTATCACTATCACGTCACTATCACTGTCACTATCACTGCCACTATCACTGTCACTATCACTGTCACTGCCACGATCACTATCACTGTCACTATCACTTTACTGATAACTATGCTATTAGCCTCCGAAATAACGCGATGTTTTTTTTTCATCGCTCGTCGAATTTCTCGTCGTTCTCGCGCGCACGAAGCCGGGGAACAGGCGATTGCAGCGCCGCGATGCCGGTACCCGCGGACTTACGACCACGCGACCGGTAAGGTAGGGTAGCATTTACGCCAAATACATTTCCGCCAAAGTCCGTTTTCGCTTCCAGCCAAAGCCCGTTTCCACCAAAATTCGTTTCAGGATTTTAGTGGCAACGCATTTTGACGGTAACGGGCTTTGGCTGAAACGGATTTTGGTGAAAAACGGACTTTGGCGGAAATGTATTTGGCGTAAATGCTACCCTACCACCGGTAAACAGGCGATACTGGCGCCGCTTCTTCCGGTTTCCGCGCACGCGCCCACGTGATCGCCGAGACGCAGCAGCGGCATTGTTTGCGGATCTGCCGAGTGTTCGACGTCGCCGAAACACGAGGCAAACGAGTGGAGACGCGTCGAGTGCATCGAGAATGGGACGTAAGTAATTATTTTCCTCTACATTTTAATCGACTCGCCAGATATCGATGCAACCTGCGACGCTTTGACGTTGCGCGTACATTCGCTTAGATTTCTGGCGAGACATAAAGAAGAAAAGCCGCGTACCGACACGTTGTCGCCGACGCAGCGACAAGCCGCGTACCGACACGTTGTCGCCGACGCAGCGACAACGTGTCGGTACGCAGCTTTTCTTCTTTATGTTTCGACAGAAATCTAAGCGAATGTACGCGCAACGTTAAAGCGTCGCAGGTTGCGTTGTCGCCGACGCAGCGACAACGTGTCGGTACGTTGCAGTGCGACCGAACTTGACGGCATTGTGACGTCACATTCCGTCGCACGTTATTGCAACGTACCGGTAAACCGTGCCGAGCCTGTAAAAATTATTTTATTTACAGGTAAATCGAGAAAACTGGTGTCGCCACCGCCACCGCCTTCGCCGCCACCAACGAGACGATCTCGGCCGCGACAGGCGGAACCGCAGCCCGCCGCGGAATTTCCACCGCTGCCAGTGCCGTCGTCGCAGCGAAGGCTGCACCCTCTGCAGCAGCAGCAGCAGCAGCAGCAGCAGCAGCAGCAGCCGCCGCCGGCGCAGCTCCAGCAGCAGCAGCAGGCGCCGCTCCAGGAGCAGCAGCAGCAGCAGCGGCAACAGCAGCAGCCGCCGCCGCCGACGCACCTCCAGAGGCAGCAGCAGCAGGCGCCGCCGCCGACGCACCTGCAGAAGCAGCAGCAGCAGGCGCCGCCCCAAAAGCAGCAGCAGCAGCGGCAACAGCAGCAGCAGCAGCAGCCGCCGCCGGCGCAGCTCCAGCAGCAGCAGCAGGCGCCGCTCCAGGAGCAGCAGCAGCAGCAGCGGCAACAGCAGCAGCCGCCGCCGCCGACGCACCTCCAGAGGCAGCAGCAGCAGGCGCCGCCGCCGACGCACCTGCAGAAGCAGCAGCAGCGGGCGCCGCCCCTGAAACAGCAGCAGCAGCAGCAGCAGGCGCCGCCTCAGGAGCAGCAGCAGCAGCGGCAACAGCAGCAGCAGCAGCAGCCGCCGACGCAGCTCCAGAAGCAGCCGCCGCCGGCGCAGCACCAGAAGCAGCAGCAGCAGGCGCGGCCTCAGGAGCAGCAGCAGCAACAGCAGCAGCTGCCGCCGCCGGCGCAGCTCCAGATGCAGCAGCAACAGCCGCCGCTGGCGCAGCACCAGAGGCAGCAGCAGCAGGCGCCGCCTCAGGAGCAGCAGCAGCAGCCACAGCCGCCGCCGGCGCAGCACCAGAGGCAGCAGCAGCAGGCGCGGCCTCAGGAGCAGCAGCAGCAACAGCAGCAGCTGCAGCAGCCGCCGCTGGCGCAGCTGCAGAAACGACAACAGCAGCAGCAGCCGCCGGCGCCGCCTCAGGAGCAGCAGCGGCAACAGCAGCAGCAGCAGCAGCCGCCGACGCAGCTCCAGAAGCAGCCGCCGCCGGCGCAGCACCAGAAGCAGCAGCAGCAGGCGCGGCCACAGGAGCAGCAGCAGCAACAGCAGCAGCAGCAGCAGCAGCAGCAGCAGCAGCAGCAGGCGCGGCCTCAGGAGCAGCAGCAGCAACAGCAGCAGCAGCAGCAGCAGCCGCCGGCGCCGCCACAGGAGCAGCAGCAGCAGCGGCAACAGCAGCAGCGGCTGCCGCCGGCGCAGCCCCAGATGCAGCAGCCCCCACAGCAACAGCAGCAGCACCAGCTGCCGCCGCTGACCCTGCAGCAGCATCAGCAGTGGCTGATGTCGCAGCAGTGGCTGCTCTTCCAGCAGCAGCAGCAGCAGCAGCAGCAGCAGCAGCAGCAGCAGCAGCAGCAGCAGCAGCAGCAGCAGCAGCAGCAGCAGCAGCCCGAGCAGCAGCAGCAGCAGCTGCAGCAGCAGCAGCTACAGCCCGAGCAGCAGCAGCAGCAGCTACAGCCCGAGCAGCAGCAGCAGCAGCTGCTACAGCCCGAGCAGCAGCGGCAGCAGCCAGAGCCCGAGCAGCAGCACGAGCAGCCGAAGACCGAGCCGCACGACCAGCAGCGACCCGACGAGCTTGCGGGGTCCGTCACGCGAACCCCGCAAGAAATCGACAAACTTGTTGAGGACGTCCGCTATTGGCGCTCGTTGGCCCTCAGACAGAGGGCCATGATATCGGAGCTGGAGAGTCAACTCCGGGAGCAGTCGGAGGCAACCGAGTTGCCTCTCCAGCCGGCTACCGGTCAGCCGTCGAGCGCCAAGGGGCAGGCCTGGTGGCACGGGCGGAAAACGAAGCGGCAGCATCAGCAACAACAGCAGCAGCAGCAGCAGCAGCCACAGCAGCAACGACAACAGCAACAACAACAGCAGCCACAGCAGCAACGACAACAGCAACAACAGCAGCAGCAGCAGCAGCAGCGGCAGCAACAACAACAGCAACAACAGCAGCGACAACAGCAACAGCAGCCGGCAAAAAAAAAATTTAAGCCGCTCAACGTGGTAAGTCATATATATACATACACTTTCACACATCAACATAAACACATCAATGTTATCGCTTCAATTCATTTTTGTCTTTTCTTTTTTTTTCAGCAAATAAAAGAAGCCGTTGACGCTGCGTTGCTGCATCACGGGCCGGCGACTGCGGCCGCGCCTGCATCGGTGGCCCCCATTTATGTAGCACCGATGGCAACGCCGGGGTATCAGCCGACGATGACACCCCCGATGTATCAGCCGGCGATGACACCCCAAGTATATCAACCGGCGATGCCATCGGTGCCATACTGGAGGCCACCGTACCTGTAAATGCATTTTTTTTCGGTTTTCTTTTTTATTTTTTGTATTTTTTCTTTTGTATTTTTTGTATTCTTTTTGTATAATAATTTTAATAATAGATTTGATTTGTTTTTTTTTGGTATTTTTTGTGTGAATTTTTTTGTATTTTTTAATTATAATGTTTTAAATTGAATAAAAAAAGTGAAAAAAAGAAATTGATAACATCATTTCTTTCTTCCCCACCCGTCAACGGACTTAGAGATGTAAAATGACAGTCATTTTTAGAATCCAATATGGCGGACAAAAGTTTCCGAACTCCGTATTTTTTCGTGAAAATTCGTAGGTATGGGTTTTCGAGGGCGCTGATTACGAATCCGTTATCTGATTTGCCGAATTAAAAATGGCGGATCCGATATGGCGGTCAAGTTTCCGAACTCCGTATTTTTCCGTGAAAATTCGTATGTAGGCGTTTTCGAGGGCGCTGATTACGAATCCGTTATCAGATTTGCCAAATTCAAAATGGCGGATCCAATATGGCGGACACAAACTTCCAAATTCCGTATTTTTTCGTGAAAATTTGTAAGTAGGGGTTTTCGAGGGCGCTGATTACGAATCCGTTATTAGATTTGACGAATTCAAAATGGCGGATCCAATATGGCGGACAAATCTTCCGAATTCAGTATTTTTTCGTGAGATTGGATCCGCTATTTTGAATTCGGCAAATCTGATAACGGATTCGTAATCAGCGCCCTCGAAAACCCCTATCTACAAATTTTCACGAAAAAATACGGAATTCGGAAGTTTTTGTCCGCCATATTGGATCCGCCATTTTGAAATTGGCAAATCTGATAACGGATTCGTAATCAGCGCCCTCGAAAACCCCTACCTACGAATTTTCACGGAAAAATACGGACTTTGGAAACTTGACCGCCATATTGGATCCGCCATTTTGAATTCGGCAAATCTGATAACGGATTCGTAATCAGCGCCCTCGAAAACCCATACCTACGAATTTTCACGAAAAAATACGGAGTTCGGAAACTTTTGTCCGCCATATTGGATCCGCCATTTCGAATTCGGTAAATCTGATAACGGATTCGTAATCAGCGACCCCAAAAACCCTTATATACCGCTTATCATGCAAATTCCATCAAACAAGTTAGTTGTGACCGCGTAAGTAGGAAATGCCAGATAATTTTCGGCTTCAAGCCGCCATATTGGACACCGCCATCTTGAAATCCATAATTATTAGGTATGGGTTTTGAAGATTAGGGTCCATGGACGCGTTATATATATTGACCCCCCGGAGGGGTACCGGTCGAATTTCGATAAGAAAATGTTGGTCAAAAAAAATATTGGAGCGAAAAAAAGCGTTTTTTTTTTAAATAAACAAATAGAACATTGTCAAAGTACATTTTTAAAAAATTCTGATCACGGATTTGGAAAGCTGACAAAATTTCACATCTGATACAAGTACTGCTGATTTTTTTCGAGGCGGCTTTGATGGAAGAAATAACCGCCGAAAAATGGGATGAAAAAGTGTCCGTTCAGGACTTAATGGGTTAACGTTGAACAGCTGACATGTAACATTTTCGGAGCATGAAGACAACATTTTCATAATTTTCTGAATTTTTTATGCAGTTATCGATTCATCCATTCGGACATTCGGACTTAAACCAAAACCACGCACAGTTGCTGGCAGTTTTAAATAACTGGTCACAAATGGCTTGGTAATTTTTGTGCGCGTCATTTGACGAACTTTTGACGGTCAAATGACTGTCACAAAATGGATATTGCATCTCTAACCGTGTACAGCGGTTTCAAAAACGCAAAGGAAACACCCACCCTCGCTTACCCACTCATACAAATATGAGCACGTTTCCGTCACGTTCGAGCACTAAATTCATGTAATATGCAATGTCGAATTGTCAAAAACGTGTGCAGCGTTTTCAAAAACGCAAAGGAAACACCCACCCTCGCTTACCCACTCATACAAATATGAGCACGTTTCCCTCACGTTTTGACAACATGTGTATGACAACAATTGTCTATTGTCTCTTGATAACGAATTAGAAACCCATTTGTAGGGTGCTCTAACGTACCAATAATGCATCTTAGAGTGACGAAATGCCAGATAAAATGTGGACATTCCCTTACGCCATTGGGAACGCGGACAATTTTCGAGTCGCAATAATTGTTATTAAATGGGCTCTCATTTGCTGAGCATCACACGAGTACACTAGCTGCGCAGGGTCGTCTCCTAAGGCTATAGAAGTTGCGAACGCTGCGGCATAGACTCCGCATGTGTACTGATCAGGTTGTCTGGTAACAGGCTGAACAATGATATCGTCCACTCGAATGTGAGGATAACGTTTGCACAGATACCTTTTCTCCTCCTCGTGCAAAAGATCGTACTCAGGTCTGCCCAAACTATCATAAATCATCACCTTGGAACCGTCGTAATGTACGCAACACCAATGTCTGGTCGCATTACCACCAATAATGTGCATATCGCTATCAGACCTGCATGGCTTGATAAATGTATGATATGCGAAGTAACTAGTGGGGTGAAAGCGGAAATCAGAATTTTCTTGCACAATTGTTTGAAACAAATCAATGCTTGTGTCATTCAGCAAGTTTGTAAGCGGTAGTATGTCGTCTATGACTTCTTGTGCACTTATGTTTTGACGTACTGCCTCCAGCACGCCTCTATCTTCTTCCGACGGTTCCAATTCGTTATTCATATCGATTGTAACCCAGCCGGGATCAAAGCGTGCTCTTTTGGTATCAAGCACCTCTACTTCTTGAAAGACTTGCATTGTCGGGCCCACGACCACTTCGTCAGGTTCATCTTCCTGCGTGCGCTTGTTCGTTCCAGCCTTCTTGGAGTTTGCACTTGCTTTTGCGCGTAAAATGTACTCTGGCTCCTTTATTGGCATATTTCTATTCCGCCGACTATCCACGATTTCCGGTAGTAAGCAATCCATGTAGAATCGTGATAGAGGCGGTTCCATTTTGGAAGTCCAGAACAAGTCATCTCTCTTAACTTTAACGTATTTGACGTCCACCGAAGTCCAAATAGCGAAGATGCAATAGTCTCTTCTGGTTATGTGAAGCTGACCCTGCACTTGATAATAATATACATGATTCTGATTCATGCATTCCTTTCTCCTTTTATCGAAGATAGACCGCAGATGCGAAATCTGCTGTATGGCCACTTCCGGAGCAATGTCTTTGGCTGAAAGCGGACATTTTATCTCAACGATACCATCGTCATCGATGAGACCATCGGGTGATGCTCCCAAATAAGGTATTTCTGGATCAATGAACAGTCCACAAGCTGAGATACGCTTATTGAGTTTCTCTGCAAGGGCCTTTAGAGCCTGCTGTTCGTTTATGAGCCCAAAATGAATAGCCGCCGTGTCGAGAACTTTCGGGTAACGTATGCTCGTAACCATTCTCGAACATGAAGTTGACATCTGCATGCGGCATATCGATCCAAATTTCGATGCAGTAATTAAATCTGTCCGCAATTGATGCCAAAGGTCGCATTTGCTTTGAGACGCAGTGTCGCGCTCGATTTGCACACGGTTGTTTTGACGTTCTTTTAAGTTCTCGAAATGAACTTGAACGCAAATATTATAGGCATCTTCATCTAAATCTGGTTTTTTCGCCGACGGCCCATAGTCTTTGTCGGTGCCATGCCATTTTCTGACCCTAGGCTTCTGTTCGCCCTGTACGCGCCTGTTTGTCGCAGCTTGTTCTTGCCGTTCTTCTTCCAGTTTTGCAACTGTAGCCGGCACTTTCATTCCAGCGGACAAGTGAACCTGCGAGACAAGTTTTTGCGTGTTGTGTTGAATGACACCGCCTATACATCTCATTTGAAACGAATTCCTGGCACAATGATTGATTCGTTTCCCAGAATTCAATTTATTTATTACTGAATTGCCCGACTCTACGATATTATTCGTGACGTTTTCCAACAAACTGTCCGCGTGGCAACTGAAAAATTGAACTGCCCCGTGTACAGCGGTATACACTCCAGTTTTGTGGAGCTGATTCATCAAATGGATTTCCTTATCGTCAGGCTGGCATTCAATCGGCAAGGCATGGCACTTAGTGTGATCACCGAAAACGTGACGCAAGATAATAAAAATATCTTTCTGCAGTTGCGCAGCTTTCTCCGGTTTCGAAGCGGCCGTTGCGTTGCGAGCATCACGTACCTTTGTGATGAGGTTGCGCATTTTCAAAGCGCTACCCGTGATATGCGACTGCAATTGTCCTTTGTTAATAACGTCTTTATCGGGGTGAGATATCCATTTGGACTCTGCCGCATCTCTTATCTTTCTACACAAATTACGGTACAAATGATTACTGCACTCGATTTTATTAACCATAACGCCGTGATTAGCGTATGGGTTTGCATCTCGAATGGATTGAAACGTGCTTGCGTCTCCATCTGCAATTAAAGTTTTGTATATCAGGCCGCGTGTTTCCACGCTCTGCTTGAAACCTTCGACAATTATGTCAGCTTCCATAGCAGTTGAACTCTGATCGCGTCCCCAATTTTTATAGCACTGATGCTGGCTAGGTTTTTTGTTCAGCTTCTCAGCCTTAGAACAAACTGCGCAATATTTATTGCGCACACCTATGTACAATACTTTGTTAGTATTGGCGCCGATGATAAGCGCGGTACCAGACAGCGAATCATGTTTGCCACCGCGATATGATCGCTTCGCCCAATATCCGTCTGCGATAACGCTGATGCACGGAATATTATTGACAACGTGTCCGTTTTTTATAGCAATATCTCGCTCCAGTGCTGCGGCCTCTTGCATATCTTTTTCCGAGCATGCAACAAACTTTTCATAAAGTTTATCCCTGTATTTTCGGTACGTAACATGGGACATGCATGGAATCGCCATGGTCGAAAGTAACTCTTCCAGCGAGCTAAATCCTGTACCAGTACTAATTGTAGCGCAAACAGCACCTTCGTTTATTCCCATCGTGCCGGCATGGTCGCGGTCAGTCCAGGTACTGCTCTTGTAATCACAATTGCTACATTTAAAGAACAATTGTGTCCTCAAACCGCGGTCCACGTACTTATCCAATTTCAACGACGTGAAGGGACACTTGCAAGAGCTTTCATGCTTCCTGCTTAGCTCGCGAAGTTGTTCAAATAAAAAATTGAGATCGACTATACGCCGACCATTTATATTTAGATCGTCAAGTTCATGTTCGCTTGCACAGACCTCATCGCATGACTCTGCATGTGGCGAGACTAGATGCAAATCATCGCATGAAAGTAGCGATTCTACATTCGCATCGTCGCATGAATATTGCGAGTCCAGATGGACATCGTCGCGTATATTTTGCGGTTCTAGATGTGCATCGTCGCATGAATATTGCGAGTCCAGATGGACATCGTAGCGTATATTTTGCGATTCTAGATGTGCATCGTCGCATGAATACTGCGAGTCCAGATGGACATCGTCGCGTATATTTTGCGATTCTAGATGTGCATCGTCGCATGAATATTGCGAGTCTAGATGGACATCGTCGCGTATATTTTGCGATTCTAGATGCACATCGTCGCAAAAGTCGAGGAATACTGCAGGGTTTTTTCCGGAACCATGTACTTTTCGAGTAGATCCCATCTCCAAAGAGTCAGTGATCGCTCGAGTTTCCACTTGGCCCTGTGTTCCTGCAGTGTTGTCACTTATATCTATAAGATCTGCCGTTTCCTTACCTGTGCTTCCATCGCCATTTGAATTATGTCGCTTGGACCTGTAAAGTCAAATTTTTTTTATTAAATGTTGCCAAAAAACGCAAAAAATATCAAGTGTGGGTGCGGGGATATTGGAGATGTGAAATTACCGTAAAATCTGGAAGCGGTAAAATTACCGAAAAATTACCGTATTTTTACCGTTAAATGACATCATTTTTTTCACGCATTCCTTGAGTTGCTCACGAACTCGATATTACCGATCGGCAATGTTTTTCGAACGACCGGCAAATTTTTTTCGCGTAAAACAGTGATTTGGCCGAATTCTTTTGATACATACCTGTCGCCCATCCACTTTTTTCGCCGAGTTCTGCTGCCGTTGAGTTCCCTGTTTCTTCGGTTACCCATCACTGCACTTTCACTACACTAACACTGCACTTTCACTACACTAAGATTCCACTAATTACCTCGATAAATGTTCGATGTCCTCACCGAATTATGTACGATAGTCGACGGGACTCACGACTTGTGCACGATGTCGACAGCGCACTTGCGTGCTTTTGTTTTCGTCCCGTCTGTCTCATTCCACAAATCGGGAGACGACGCCGAGGTTTACGGAGAACCGGAAGTCACTGCCGGCTCTTCCCGCAAAACTTATGGAAATCAAAATGTCAGGAAACAGCACGTTCAGGCTTCAAATATAACAGGATCAGTATTTTTTTTTTTTTTTTTTTTTTTTTTCGAGCATACATTTAATGCAATTGGTTCGTCTGATGCTGAAATTTCATTAATGCTAGTCTGAAACATAGCTTCAATTTTTTCGAAGACCGACTCGCTCCCGGTCCGAAATGGCGCTAGTGTAGCTCGCGCCGCGACGGCGCGTTCGTACATAAACACAAATTCGGCTGCTACTGCCGCCGGCAGACAGTAACAGCTGTTGTTGCTTTCGATAAGCTGACGGAGCCTGCAGAGAGAGCAAAATAAAATGTTGCGGCGCCTATGGACGCTCCGCGCGGGCTCACGAGAAAAGCGGAATGCGCCATCAGCGCCATCTAGCGAGACGGGAAGGACGCAAAAAACTCGCGAAGTTACCGACATTTCTTTCGGATATGGTTTTTCCTTATCAAATTTTCCTAAATCGTCATCGGAATGCACGTATCATGCGTGATTTTGTATTATCTCGTGAATGAATTAGTCACTTTTCTCATTTTTTGTCGAAAAATTAGAAAAAAATCAAATTTTTGATTACAGGGATCTGCCGGTAATTGATCTGTAATTTTTTTTTTCGAAAATCAAAATTCTGACTAATTCATTCACGAGATGCACATTTTTGGCGTCTGTATTTCAATTTTCACTTCGATCCATTCATAATTCGCTATTGAAAAGCATATCCGAAATTTTGAAGTGCGCGTTCGAGTGTTTCACATGGCCTTAAAACTCGTTTGGCACCGATGCCGCGAGCGAAAAAGCGTCAATCATCCAAATCGAGCCATCGCGTTTTGCGAGCGCTGCACGCATGTAAACTCGGTCGCCGAGTATCAAAAACCTTTATTTTGTGCAAATGCATCGTTTTACATCGTTAAAAATCGTTTGGCATCGATGCCACGAGCGAAAAAGCGTCAATCAGCCAAATCGAGCCATCGCGTTTTTCGAGCGCTGCACGTATGTAAACTCGATCTCCGAATGTCAAAAACGTTAATTTTCTGCAAATGCATCGTTTTGCACCGTCAAAACTCGTTTGCCACCGACGCACGAGCAAAAAAGCGTCTAACAGCCAAATCGAGCTATCGCGTTTTGCACGCGTGGCACTCATGTAGACTCGGTCGCCGTGTATCTAAAACTCGTTTGGCACCGATGCTGCGAGCGAAAAAGCGTCAATCAGCCAAATCGAGCCATCGCGTTTTGCGAGCGCTGCACGCATGTAAACTCGGTCGCCGACTATCAAAAACCTTTATTTTGTGCAAATGCATCGTTTTACATCGTTAAAACTCGTTTGGCACCGATGCCGCGAGCGAAAAAGCGTCAATCATCCAAATCGAGCCATCACGTTTTGCGAGCGCTGCACGCATGTAAACTCGGTCGCCGGAAATCAAAAACCTTTATTTTGTGCAAATGCATCGTTTTACATCGTTAAAAATCGATTAGCACCGATGCCGCGAGCGAAAAAGCGTCAAACAGCCAAATCGAGCCATCGCGTTTTGCGAGCGCTGCACGCATGTAAACTCGATCTCCGAATGTCAAAAACCTTAATTTTGTTTAAATGCATCGTTTTGCATCGTCAAAACTCGTTTGGCAACGATGCCGCTAGCGTAAATGTGTCAATCAGTCAAATCAAGCTATCGCGTACTGCGCGCGTGGCACTCATGTAAACTCGGTCGCCGAGTATCAAAAACCTTTATTTTGTGCAAATGCATCGTTTTGCATTGTTAAAACTCGTTTGGCACCGATGCTGCGAGCGAAAAAGCGTCAATCAGCCAAATCGAGCCATCGCGTTTTGCGAGCGCTGCACGCATGTAAACTCGGTCGCCGAGTATCAAAAACCTTTGTTTTGTGCAAATGCATCGTTTTACATCGTTAAAACTCGTTTGGCACCGATGCTGCGAGCGAAAAAGCGTCAATCAGCCAAATCGAGCCATCGCGTTTTGCGAGCGCTGCACGCATGTAAACTCGGTCGCCGAGTATCAAAAACCTTTGTTTTGTGCAAATGCATCGTTTTACATCGTTAAAACTCGTTTGGCACCGATGCCGCGAGCGAAAAAGCGTCAATCATCCAAATCGAGCCATCGCGTTTTGCGAGCGCTGCACGCATGTAAACTCGGTCGCCGAGTATCAAAAACCTTTATTTTGTGCAAATGCATCGTTTTACATCGTTAAAAATCGTTTGGCACCGATGCCGCGAGCGAAAAAGCGTCAACCCAGCCAAATCGAGCCAACGCGTTTGGCGAGCGCTGCACGCATGTAAACTCGATCTCCGAATGTCAAAAACCTTAATTTTGTGCAAATGCATCGTTTTGCATCGTTAGAACTCGTTTGACACCAATGCCGCGAGCGAAAAAGAGTCAAACAGCGAAATCGAACCATCTCGTTTTGCGAGCGCTGCACGCATGTAAACTCGGTCGCCGAGTATCAAAAACCTTTATTTTGTGCAAATGCATCGTTTTACATCGTTAAAAATCGTTTGGCATCGATGCCACGAGCGAAAAAGCGTCAATCAGCCAAATCGAGCCATCGCGTTTTTCGAGCGCTGCACGTATGTAAACTCGATCTCCGAATGTCAAAAACGTTAATTTTCTGCAAATGCATCGTTTTGCACCGTCAAAACTCGTTTGCCACCGACGCACGAGCGAAAAAGCGTCAAACAGTCAAATCGAGCCATCGCGTTTTGCGAGCGCTGCACGCATGTAAACTCGATCTCCGAATGTAAAAAACCTTAATTTTGTGCAAATGCATCGTTTTGCATCGTTAGAACTCGTTTCACACCGATGCCGCGAGCGAAAAAGAGTCAAACAGCGAAATCGAGCCATCTCGTTTTGCGAGCGCTGCACGCATGTAAACTCGATCTCCGAATGTCAAAAACCTTAATTTTGTTTAAATGCATCGTTTTGCATCGTCAAAACTCGTTTGGCAACGATGCCGCTAGCGAAAATGTGTCAATCAGTCAAATCAAGCTATCGCGTTCTGCGCGCGTGGCACGCATGTAAACTCGGTCGCCAAGTATCAAAAACCTATATTTTGTGCAAATGCATCGTTTTACATCGTTAAAACTCGTTTGGCACCGATGCCGCGAGCGAAAAAGCCTCAGTCATCCAAATCGAGCCATCGCGTTTTGCGAGCGCTGCACGCATGTAAACTCGGTTGCCGAGTATCAAAAACCTTTATTTTGTGCAAATGCATCGATTTACATCGTTAAAAATTGTTTAGCACCGATGCCGGGAGCGAAAATGCGTCAAACAGCCAAATCGAGCCATCGCGTTTTGTGAGCGCTGCACGCACGTAAACTCGGTCGCCGAGTATCAAAAACCTTTATTTTGAGCAAATGCAACGTTTTACATCGTTAAAACTCGTTTGGCACCGATGCCGCGAGCGAAAAAGCGTCAATCATCCAAATCGAGCCATCGCGTTTTGCGAGCGCTGCACGCATGTAAACTCGGTCGCCGAGTATCAAAAACCTTTATTTTGTGCAAATGCATCGTTTTACATCGTTAAAAATCGTTTGGCATCGATGCCACGAGCGAAAAAGCGTCAAACAGTCAAATCAAGCCATCGCGTTTTGCGAGCGCTGCACGCATGTAAACTCGATCTCCGAATGTAAAAAACCTTAATTTTGTGCAAATGCATCGTTTTGCATCGTTAGAACTCGTTTGACACCGATGCTGCGAGCGATAATGAGTCAAACAGCCAAATCGAGCCATCTCGTTTTGTGAGCGCTGCACGCATGTAAACTCGGTGGCAGTATCAAAAACCTTTGTTTTGTGCAAATGCATCGTTTTACATCGTTAAAACTCGTTTGGCACCGATGCCGCGAGCGAAAAAGCGTCAATCATCCAAATCGAGTCATCACGTTTTGCGAGCGCTGCACGCATGTAAACTCGGTCGCCGAGTATCAAAAACCTTTATTTTGTGCAAATGCATCGTTTTACATCGTTAAAAATCGTTTAGCACCGATGCCGCGAGCGAAAAAGAGTCAAACAGCGAAATCGAGGCATCTCGTTTTGCGAGCGCCGCACGCATGTAAACTCGATCTCCGAATGTCAAAAACCTTTATTTTGTGCAAATGCATCGTTTTGCATTGTTAAAACTCGTTTGGCACCGATGCTGCGAGCGAAAAAGCGTCAATCAGCCAAATCGAGCCATCGCGTTTTGCGAGCGCTGCACGCATGTAAACTCGGTCGCCGAGTATCAAAAACCTTTGTTTTGTGCAAATGCATCGTTTTACATCGTTAAAACTCGTTTGGCACCGATGCCGCGAGCGAAAAAGCGTCAATCATCCAAATCGAGCCATCGCGTTTTGCGAGCGCTGCACGCATGTAAACTCGGTCGCCGAGTATCAAAAACCTTTATTTTGTGCAAATGCATCGTTTTACATCGTTAAAAATCGTTTGGCACCGATGCCGCGAGCGAAAAAGCGTCAACCCAGCCAAATCGAGCCAACGCGTTTGGCGAGCGCTGCACGCATGTAAACTCGATCTCCGAATGTCAAAAACCTTAATTTTGTGCAAATGCATCGTTTTGCATCGTTAGAACTCGTTTGACACCAATGCCGCGAGCGAAAAAGAGTCAAACAGCGAAATCGAACCATCTCGTTTTGCGAGCGCTGCACGCATGTAAACTCGATCTCCGAATGTCAAAAACCTTAATTTTGTTTAAATGCATCGTTTTGCATCGTCAAAACTCGTTTGGCAACGATGCCGCTAGCGAAAATGTGTCAATCAGTCAAATCAAGCTATCGCGTTCTGTGCGCGTGGCACTCATGTAAACTCGGTCGCCGAGTATCAAAAACCTTTATTTTGTGCAAATGCATCGTCTTACATCGTTAAAAATCGTTTAGCACCGATGCCGCGAGCGAAAAAGCGTAAAACAGCCAAATCGAGCCATCGCGTTTTGCGAGCGCTGCACGCATGTAAACTCGATCTCCGAATGTAAAAAACCGTAATTTTGTGCAAATGCATCGTTTTGCATCGTTAGAACTCGTTTCACACCGATCCCGCGAGCGAAAAAGAGTCAAACAGCCAAATCGAGCCATCTCGTTTTGCGAGCGCAGCACGCATGTAAACTCGGTCGCCGAGTATCAAAAACCTTTATTTTGTGCAAATGCATCGTTTTACATCGTTAAAACTCGTTTGGCACCGATGCCGCGAGCGAAAAAGCGTCAATCATCCAAATCGAGCCATCGCGTTTTGCGAGCGCTGCACGCATGTAAACTCGGTCGCCGAGTATCAAAAACCTTTATTTTGTGCAAATGCATCGTTTTACATCGTTAAAAATCGTTTGGCATCGATGCCACGAGCGAAAAAGCGTCAATCAGCCAAATCGAGCCATCGCGTTTTTCGAGCGCTGCACGTATGTAAACTCGATCTCCGAATGTCAAAAACGTTAATTTTCTGCAAATGCATCGTTTTGCACCGTCAAAACTCGTTTGCCACCGACGCACGAGCAAAAAAGCGTCTAACAGCCAAATCGAGCTATCGCGTTTTGCACGCGTGGCACTCATGTAGACTCGGTCGCCGTGTATCTAAAACTCGTTTGGCACCGATGCTGCGAGCGAAAAAGCGTCAATCAGCCAAATCGAGCCATCGCGTTTTGCGAGCGCTGCACGCATGTAAACTCGGTCGCCGAGTATCAAAAACCTTTATTTTGTGCAAATGCATCGTTTTACATCGTTAAAAATCGTTTAGCACCGATGCCGCGAGCGAAAAAGCGTCAACCCAGCCAAATCGAGCCAACGCGTTTGGCGAGCGCTGCACGCATGTAAACTCGATCTCCGAATGTCAAAAACCTTAATTTTGTGCAAATGCATCGTTTTGCATCGTTAGAACTCGTTTGACAACGATGCCGCTAGCGAAAATGTGTCAATCAGTCAAATCAAGCTATCGCGTTCTGCGCGCGTGGCACTCATGTAAACTCGGTCGCCGAGTATCAAAAACATTTATTTTGTGCAAATGCATCGTTTTACATCGTTAAAACTCGTTTGGCACCGATGCCGCGAGCGAAAAAGCGTCAATCATCCAAATCGAGCCATCGCGTTTTGCGAGCGCTGCACGCATGTAAACTCGGTCGCCGAGTATCAAAAACCTTTATTTTGTGCAAATGCATCGTCTTACATCGTTAAAAATCGTTTAGCACCGATGCCGCGAGCGAAAAAGCGTAAAACAGCCAAATCGAGCCATCGCGTTTTGCGAGCGCTGCACGCATGTAAACTCGATCTCCGAATGTAAAAAACCGTAATTTTGTGCAAATGCATCGTTTTGCATCGTTAGAACTCGTTTCACACCGATCCCGCGAGCGAAAAAGAGTCAAACAGCCAAATCGAGCCATCTCGTTTTGCGAGCGCGGCACGCATGTAAACTCGGTCGCCGAGTATCAAAAACCTTTATTTTGTGCAAATGCATCGTTTTACATCGTTAAAACTCGTTTGGCACCGATGCCGCGAGCGAAAAAGCGTCAATCATCCAAATCGAGCCATCGCGTTTTGCGAGCGCTGCACGCATGTAAACTCGGTCGCCGAGTATCAAAAACATTTATTTTGTGCAAATGCATCGTTTTACATCGTTAAAAATCGTTTGGCATCGATGCCACGAGCGAAAAAGCGTCAATCAGCCAAATCGAGCCATCGCGTTTTTCGAGCGCTGCACGTATGTAAACTCGATCTCCGAATGTCAAAAACGTTAATTTTCTGCAAATGCATCGTTTTGCACCGTCAAAACTCGTTTGCCACCGACGCACGAGCAAAAAAGCGTCTAACAGCCAAATCGAGCTATCGCGTTTTGCACGCGTGGCACTCATGTAGACTCGGTCGCCGTGTATCTAAAACTCGTTTGGCACCGATGCTGCGAGCGAAAAAGCGTCAATCAGCCAAATCGAGCCATCGCGTTTTGCGAGCGCTGCACGCATGTAAACTCGGTCGCCGAGTATCAAAAACCTTTATTTTGTGCAAATGCATCGTTTTACATCGTTAAAACTCGTTTGGCACCGATGCCGCGAGCGAAAAAGCGTCAATCATCCAAATCGAGCCATCACGTTTTGCGAGCGCTGCACGCATGTAAACTCGATCTCCGAATGTAAAAAACCGTAATTTTGTGCAAATGCATCGTTTTGCATCGTTAGAACTCGTTTCACACCGATCCCGCGAGCGAAAAAGAGTCAAACAGCCAAATCGAGCCATCGCGTTTTGCGAGCGCTGCACGCATGTAAACTCGGTCGCCGAGTATCAAAAACCTTTATTTTGTGCAAATGCATCGTTTTACATCGTTAAAAATCGTTTGGCATCGATGCCTCGAGCGAAAAAGCGTCAATCAGCCAAATCGAGCCATCGCGTTTTTCGAGCGCTGCACGTATGTAAACTCGATCTCCGAATGTCAAAAACGTTAATTTTCTGCAAATGCATCGTTTTGCACCGTCAAAACTCGTTTGCCACCGACGCACGAGCAAAAAAGCGTCTAACAGCCAAATCGAGCTATCGCGTTTTGCACGCGTGGCACTCATGTAGACTCGGTCGCCGTGTATCTAAAACTCGTTTGGCACCGATGCTGCGAGCGAAAAAGCGTCAATCAGCCAAATCGAGCCATCGCGTTTTGCGGGCGCTGCACGCATGTAAACTCGGTCGCCGAGTATCAAAAACCTTTATTTTGTGCAAATGCATCGTTTTACATCGTTAAAAATCGTTTGGCACCGATGCCGCGAGCGAAAAAGCGTCAACCCAGCCAAATCGAGCCAACGCGTTTGGCGAGCGCTGCACGCATGTAAACTCGATCTCCGAATGTCAAAAACCTTAATTTTGTGCAAATGCATCGTTTTGCATCGTTAGAACTCGTTTGACACCAATGCCGCGAGCGAAAAAGAGTCAAACAGCGAAATCGAACCATCTCGTTTTGCGAGCGCTGCACGCATGTAAACTCGATCTCCGAATGTCAAAAACCTTAATTTTGTTTAAATGCATCGTTTTGCATCGTCAAAACTCGTTTGGCAACGATGCCGCTAGCGAAAATGTGTCAATCAGTCAAATCAAGCTATCGCGTTCTGCGCGCGTGGCACTCATGTAAACTCGGTCGCCGAGTATCAAAAACATTTATTTTGTGCAAATGCATCGTTTTACATCGTTAAAACTCGTTTGGCACCGATGCCGCGAGCGAAAAAGCGTCAATCATCCAAATCGAGCCATCGCGTTTTGCGAGCGCTGCACGCATGTAAACTCGGTCGCCGAGTATCAAAAACCTTTATTTTGTGCAAATGCATCGTCTTACATCGTTAAAAATCGTTTAGCACCGATGCCGCGAGCGAAAAAGCGTAAAACAGCCAAATCGAGCCATCGCGTTTTGCGAGCGCTGCACGCATGTAAACTCGATCTCCGAATGTAAAAAACCGTAATTTTGTGCAAATGCATCGTTTTGCATCGTTAGAACTCGTTTCACACCGATCCCGCGAGCGAAAAAGAGTCAAACAGCCAAATCGAGCCATCTCCTTTTGCGAGCGCGGCACGCATGTAAACTCGGTCGCCGAGTATCAAAAACCTTTATTTTGTGCAAATGCATCGTTTTACATCGTTAAAACTCGTTTGGCACCGATGCCGCGAGCGAAAAACCGTCAATTAGCCAAATCGAGCTATCGCGTTTTGCGAGCGCTGCACGCATGTAAACTCGGTCGCCGAGTATCAAAAACCTTTGTTTTGTGCAAATGCATCGTTTTACATCGTTAAAACTCGTTTGGCACCGATGCCGCGAGCGAAAAAGCGTCAATCATCCAAATCGAGCCATCGCATTTTGCGAGCGCTGCACGCATGTAAACTCGGTCGCCGAGTATCAAAAACCATTATTTTGTGCAAATGCATCGTTTTACATCGATAAAAATCGTTTAGCACCGATGCTGCGAGCGAAAATGCGTCAAACAGCCAAATCGAGCCATCGCGTTTTGCGACCACTGCACGCATGTAAACTCGATCTCCGAATGTCAAAAACCTTAATTTTGTGCAAATGCATCGTTTTGCATCGTTAGAACTCGTTTGACACCAATGCCGCGAGCGAAAAAGAGTCAATCAGCCAAATCGAGCCATCGCGTTTTACGAGCGCTGCACGCATGTAAACTCGGTCGCCGAGTATCAAAAACCTTTATTTTGAGCAAATGCAACGTTTTACATCGTTAAAACTCGTTTGGCACCGATGCCGCGAGCGAAAAAGCGTCAATCATCCAAATCGAGCCATCGCGTTTTGCGAGCGCTGCACGCATGTAAACTCGGTCGCCGAGTATCAAAAACCTTTATTTTGTGCAAATGCATCGTTTTACATCGTTAAAAATCGTTTAGCACCGATGCCGTTAGCGAAAAAGCGTCAAACAGTCAAATCGAGCCATCGCGTTTTGCGAGCGCTGCACGCATGTAAACTCGATCTCCGAAAGTAAAAAACCTTAATTTTGTGCAAATGAATCGTTTTGCATCGTTAGAACTCGTTTCACACCGATGCCGCGAGCGAAAAAGAGTCAAACAGCGAAATCGAGCCATCTCGTTTTGCGAGCGCTGCACGCATGTAAACTCGATCTCCGAATGTCAAAAACCTTAATTTTGTTTAAATGCATCGTTTTGCATCGTCAAAACTCGTTTGGCAACGATGCCGCTAGCGAAAATGTGTCAATCAGTCAAATCAAGCTATCGCGTTCTGCGCGCGTGGCACGCATGTAAACTCGGTCGCCGAGTATCAAAAACCTATATTTTGTGCAAATGCATCGTTTTACATCGTTAAAACTCGTTTGGCACCGATGCCGCGAGCGAAAAAGCCTCAGTCATCCAAATCGAGCCATCGCGTTTTGCGAGCGCTGCACGCATGTAAACTCGGTTGCCGAGTATCAAAAACCTTTATTTTGTGCAAATGCATCGATTTACATCGTTAAAAATTGTTTAGCACCGATGCCGGGAGCGAAAATGCGTCAAACAGCCAAATCGAGCCATCGCGTTTTGTGAGCGCTGCACGCATGTAAACTTGATCTCCGAATGTCAAAAACCTCAATTTTGTGCAAATGCATCGTTTTGCATCGTTAGAACTCGTTTGACACCGATGCTGCGAGCGAAAAAGAGTCAAACAGCCAAATCGAGCCATCTCGTTTTGCGAGCGCTGCACGCATGTAAACTCGGTCGCAGTATCAAAAACCTTTCTTTTGTGCAAATGCATCGTTTTACATCGTTAAAAATCGTTTGGCACCGATGCCGCGAGCGAAAAAGCGTCAATCAGCCAAATCGAGCCATCGCGTTTTGCGAGCGCTGCACGCATGTAAACTCGGTCGCCGAGTATCAAAAACCTTTGTTTTGTGCAAATGCATCGTTTTACATCGGTTAAAATCGTTTGTCACCGATGCTGCGAGCGAAAAAGAGTCAAACAGCGAAATCGAGGCATCTCGTTTTGCGAGCGCCGCACGCATGTAAACTCGATCTCCGAGTATCAAAAACCTTTATTTTGTGCAAATGCATCGTTTTGCATTGTTAAAACTCGTTTGGCACCGATGCTGCGAGCGAAAAAGCGTCAATCAGCCAAATCGAGCCATCGCGTTTTGCGAGCGCTGCACGCATGTAAACTCGGTCGCCGAGTATCAAAAACCTTTGTTTTGTGCAAATGCATCGTTTTACATCGTTAAAACTCGTTTGGCACCGATGCCGCGAGCGAAAAAGCGTCAATCATCCAAATCGAGCCATCGCGTTTTGCGAGCGCTGCACGCATGTAAACTCGGTCGCCGAGTATCAAAAACCTTTATTTTGTGCAAATGCATCGTTTTACATCGTTAAAAATCGTTTGGCACCGATGCCGCGAGCGAAAAAGCGTCAACCCAGCCAAATCGAGCCAACGCGTTTGGCGAGCGCTGCACGCATGTAAACTCGATCTCCGAATGTCAAAAACCTTAATTTTGTGCAAATGCATCGTTTTGCATCGTTAGAACTCGTTTGACACCAATGCCGCGAGCGAAAAAGAGTCAAACAGCGAAATCGAACCATCTCGTTTTGCGAGCGCTGCACGCATGTAAACTCGATCTCCGAATGTCAAAAACCTTAATTTTGTTTAAATGCATCGTTTTGCATCGTCAAAACTCGTTTGGCAACGATGCCGCTAGCGAAAATGTGTCAATCAGTCAAATCAAGCTATCGCGTTCTGCGCGCGTGGCACTCATGTAAACTCGGTCGCCGAGTATCAAAAACATTTATTTTGTGCAAATGCATCGTTTTACATCGTTAAAACTCGTTTGGCACCGATGCCGAGAGCGAAAAAGCGTCAATCATCCAAATCGAGCCATCGCGTTTTGCGAGCGCTGCACGCATGTAAACTCGGTCGCCGAGTATCAAAAACCTTTATTTTGTGCAAATGCATCGTCTTACATCGTTAAAAATCGTTTAGCACCGATGCCGCGAGCGAAAAAGCGTAAAACAGCCAAATCGAGCCATCGCGTTTTGCGAGCGCTGCACGCATGTAAACTCGATCTCCGAATGTAAAAAACCGTAATTTTGTGCAAATGCATCGTTTTGCATCGTTAGAACTCGTTTCACACCGATCCCGCGAGCGAAAAAGAGTCAAACAGCCAAATCGAGCCATCTCGTTTTGCGAGCGCAGCACGCATGTAAACTCGGTCGCCGAGTATCAAAAACCTTTATTTTGTGCAAATGCATCGTTTTACATCGTTAAAACTCGTTTGGCACCGATGCCGCGAGCGAAAAAGCGTCAATCATCCAAATCGAGCCATCGCGTTTTGCGAGCGCTGCACGCATGTAAACTCGGTCGCCGAGTATCAAAAACCTTTATTTTGTGCAAATGCATCGTTTTACATCGTTAAAAATCGTTTGGCATCGATGCCACGAGCGAAAAAGCGTCAATCAGCCAAATCGAGCCATCGCGTTTTTCGAGCGCTGCACGTATGTAAACTCGATCTCCGAATGTCAAAAACGTTAATTTTCTGCAAATGCATCGTTTTGCACCGTCAAAACTCGTTTGCCACCGACGCACGAGCGAAAAAGCGTCAAACAGTCAAATCGAGCCATCGCGTTTTGCGAGCGCTGCACGCATGTAAACTCGATCTCCGAATGTAAAAAACCTTAATTTTGTGCAAATGCATCGTTTTGCATCGTTAGAACTCGTTTCACACCGATGCCGCGAGCGAAAAAGAGTCAAACAGCGAAATCGAGCCATCTC